>LT727925.1:164910-186636 GCA_900157175.1 Oithona nana | reverse complement strand
GCCTTTCGAGCCTTTCGAGCCTTTCGAGCCTTTCGAGCCTTTCGAGCCTTTCAAGCTTTTCGAGCCTTTTGAGTTTTTCGAAACTTTTGAGGCTTTTTAATTCTTTGCCTTTCAAAATTCTTAGATTTTTCATAGCTTTTCAAAATTCTTAGTTTTGTCTTAGCTTTTCAAAATTCTTAGATTTGCAAAATTCTTAGACTTTCAAAATTGTTAGATTTTAAAATTTTTTAACCTTTGCTCGCGGTTATAGTTTGAAATGTTTCAAACTTTTTTAGTTGTGACCTTGAGCTTGACACATGTTTTGCGTCACTAATAATTTTCATTTCAGAACAAAGAATGACGGGTTTCTACCCAACGTCTTAGAATTCATTGGGAATACACCATTGATTCAAATCAACAAGATTGGTCAATCCGAAGGTTTGGAATGCACACTCTTGGCCAAATGTGAATTTTTCAATGCTGGAGGTAGTGTCAAAGACCGCATTGCCAAAAGGATGGTTGAGGACGCGGAAAAGGCTGGATTGTTGAAACCGGGAGACACGATCATCGAACCGACTTCTGGCAACACTGGTATTGGTCTGGCTTTGGCAGCAGCAGTCAAAGGCTACCGCTGCATCATTGTCCTACCAGAAAAAATGAGCGCAGAGAAAGTTGACACTTTACGTGCATTGGGAGCGGAGATTGTGCGTACGCCAACTTCTGCAACTTTTGATTCACCCGAGAGTCACATTTCTGTCGCTCAGAGATTGAACAACCAAATCCCCAATTCAATCATCTTGGACCAGTACCGCAACCCTGGCAATCCACTGGCTCATTATGACACTACTGCCGAAGAGATCATTGAGCAATGTGGAGGTAAAGTCGACATGGTTGTCTTAGGCGCTGGCACTGGAGGAACTGTCAGTGGCATTGGACGAAAACTGAAAGAAAAGTGTCCGGAGTGTATAGTCGTAGGGGTGGACCCTGAAGGCTCCATTTTGGCCCAACCCGAAGAAATCAATAAATCTGATGTGACCTACTATGAGGTCGAAGGAACAGGATATGATTTCATCCCAACAGTTTTGGATCGCTCAGTTGTGGACGAATGGATGAAGTCTAATGACCGTGCTTCTTTCACCATGTCTCGCAGGTAATATTTCAAAACGATAGAATTACATCCAAGTCATTAGTGTGAAAGGTGACACTAAGCGACTTATGTACAAAAAGCAAGAAAAAAATGTTATGATTTTGTTGACATTTTACTTCAAGGTTAATTCGAGAAGAGGGATTGCTTTGTGGTGGAAGTTCCGGTGCTTCAATGGCATGTGCAGTTGAGGCTGCCAAAAGGCTTAAAAAGGGGCAAAAATGTGTGGCCATCTTGCCTGACGGAGTCAGGAACTACATGACTAAATTCCTCAACGACCAATGGTTAGTGGACCGTGACATTATTCAAGTGGAAAACGAGCAACGGTTATGGTAATTACAAAAAAAAAGTTTCATATTTTTAAAATTATGATTGGGCAATTTTCTCCAGGTGGTTTGACGAAAAAGTTTCGTCTTTGGATTTGTCGGCCCCATTGAGCATTTTACCGGAATTGAGCGTCGAAGAAACCATCGGAATTATGAACAACGAAGGCTATGATCAACTCCCTGTCATTGATGCCACTGGGTAAGAATAATCTTCATAAATTCCTTTTAAAAAGACAAATATTATGCATATTGCTTTGCTAAATAGGAAAATCGAAGGAGTCGCAACTTTGGGCAGCTTGAAGGCCAAAGTCCTCAAAGGCAACGTGCTACGCAATGACCCAGTACTCAAGGCCACTTATAACACGTTTAAGAAAGTGACGCTGGAAACAACTTTGGAGACGTTGAACAGGATTTTGGACAAGGAGCATTTTGCTCTTGTCGTCCATTCCCAACGACTTTGTAAGCTTAGATTCTAAATAATATTTAGCTAAACAAAACCCAATAATTTTGATATCATTTCAGACGTCTCACAGAGCGAAGTCCAACATAAAGAGGTCATCGTGGGCATAGTAACTGATATTGACTTATTGCATCATGTTTCTCAAAAGGAGGCTCGTTCTGAATCCAGTTCCGGAGTGCAAACGCCAAACAACGAATTGGAAGATGAGAACTAAGTGTAAAATTGCATTTTCTAAATTATTTTGATCTAATAAAGTGTGCATTTCTTTATTTTTCTCTTTCTTTCCTAAGTTGGTATCATCACATGTTGCTCTTCCCGAAACATTTCTTCTTCTTCGACATCTTGTAATTCATGACTCCCATTGGAGCCATTATTATTAGCGTTATTGATGGTGAAGGTCACGTAGTACTTTTTGGACTTGTCCAAAGTCTCTGTTGGCAACTTGACTTTGTGCAGTTGAGATCCATGCTTCAATTCCAACGTCAAAGGAGAATTGGGATCGAAGCTGGATTTAGTCACCGCAATTGGTCTTTTGCTCTTCCGGATTGGCATCGAAGGCCGGAGAACAGCGTCGTGATTTCGACCATTATCAATTTTGGGTAAAACTACATTTCGACTACGATTTCGTCCTAAATTAAAAGTTTCATTGATTAATTAGTTGCTTGATTAATTGATAGACTTACGTTTGCCCATAGGCATGCAGGGAAGGCCACTGTAGACTTGAGCGGCATGATGGCAACGATGAGTGACGTGAGTGCAATCACTTGCATCAGTAATTGTACTGCGTTTAAAGGCTGCCTCGTAGGCTTTGCGGAGCGGAGCACAATCAATGCCATGCTTGCGTAAAGCTGAACTTAGCCTCTCCATTTCTTCTGCTTGCGGGCCAACGTACCTTTTGACGGCAGGAGGGAAGCCTGCATTATCATTGACGAACCGCAATTGATCTGAAATGTGTTTAGAGTAACATTAAAGCTTCTATAAGACAGATTTAGAGAAACTAAAAAAATATACCAAAATGAGACAAGTTTTTTACAAGTAGCACCCACCAAAAAATTTTCATATGTCATACATTCAAACAAATAATCAATTTTGATAATTGCAGTAAGAGTGAATTATCATTCAATTATATTGGCCTACCGGCGGGAGCCTCGCTTCGCTCGGCGACAACCCCCCGCCGCTCGCTAGATTGCAGTGGTGTAAACTGAGAAAAATTCCAAAATACTGTGATTTGTACTTACGTCTATGACCTCGTCTCGACCTTTCGCGAGAGCCCAAAAGGCCGGGCATGGACCTTGGTCGCCGACCATATTGTGTGGACCTCAATTGACCTGCAACTCATCTACGTCAAACACTCAACAAAAACGTGGATTGGATAGAAAAATTTGCTGCAGTAGTACATAAATGGATGCAAAAAGTGTGCCATGGAACTAAGAAATCTTACTGTATAAATATTTTTCGAACTCTTTGAAGGTAAAAGGCCCATCATAATTTCTAAGACCAGCAAGATCGTTGATGGTTTTGGCATAGCCATCGGAGAGTCGCTTGACCAGAAGCTGCTCGTTAGCCCGACCGGCTCGAATTTGCTGCCTTTTCAATTCCAATAATTCTTCAAAAATTTTCCGTTCCATTTTGTATTTGATGAGACTATTTTGAACATGAAGGGCGATTGAAGGTGCTTCGCCACTGGTATGTGGCCTTTCTTTGGCGTTGAGGTACTTGTCCTCCGACATGTCTCCCTCACTGAACTGAGGTAAATTCTCATATGACCTGCAAATGCATCAAAATCGATTTTACAAATGATTTTTCACTCTAAAAATAACCAAAATACCTCGAAGCCATGAAATCAGAGGGTAGATCGGTGTTGATTAATTCCGGCCGGTCGACGAGCCGCACAGCTGATTTGGGCCGATCGCTGATTTGGTCCTCTTCTAAATCGTCTGTAATGGTTTTGAGCAAGGATTTGGGCTTTAGATAGGAATCATCCGGAGTTTCGTTGCGGCTACTTTCGTTGGCTACGTCACCGTATCCGGAATCCTTCAAGGTTGATGGAACATCAGTGGCTCTACTTGGCAAAGATTCGTTGTCTCTTGATAGAAGCAAATCTTCACTTAATTGAGGTTTGGTCGGTAGCTAAAATCAAAATACAGATTGTTGTGAAGAATGAAGATGCTAAAAATTCAAAAAAATTGTTTAGCGGAAGAATCAGCCAATATATCTCGCAACCTATTTAGATGGGGGAAAATGGGGCATTTCTGAAATCTGAGTCATGGACAGATTTGAGTGGTGCTAATAATCCAAACAATGCAAAGGTGATGAATAATTACATTGGGAACAGCCGGCGAAACGCCTTCGGATCTGTCTTCAACTGCAACACTAGGTTCTCTGGTATGGTCAAGCTCTTCTGGTTCTGGTTCTCTTATGATTGTCCTGGTTTCGCATCTGGTCTCATCTTCTTGCTGCTCACCTTCAGGTGCATCCGTCTCACCTTGAGTAGGAACAACATTGGCATCGACCTCAGTCTCACCTTGAAGATCAGCAACATTGGCATCGACCTCAGCCTCACCTTTTTCTTCCTCTAAACCTTTATCAACCTCATCATTCTCAACCTTATTCTCCTCAGGCTCTTTTTCTTTGGTCGCTTCTTCGTTCTTCAGATCCAATTCAATCGGATCAGTCATAACTTCTTTACTTTCAGCCTCTAATGGTGAAGTCTAAAAATGCATAGGGAAAAAAATTATACAAGAGGTCATTGGTCACAAGGTGAAGGTTGACACAAAGAATGGCAAATAAACAAATCTTGACAAGATTAGGGTTGTTTACTCGAACTCATCTGCAACATATGCAAGACATTTTTTCGTGTCTTAGTTCAACGCTCTAAACTTCTACTACTGCGACACTGCGCGCGTAGGAACAAGTAGATGTGAAAGGTCAGCACCAACGTATCCAGATAAGCGGCTAGTCAGCAAGACAAGCTGCTAACCCGACAGACATTTGTTGAGTACGAAATGCGCTACATTTGCCGATGCCGCTGCGATGCGAAGCTGGCCTGCTGCCGACGATAGCTTCTCTGAATTCTACTTATGTCATTGCAGTAAAAAAGCTCGGAGCAGACACACGTGTCGGTATCGCAAAACTCGTTTACTAATAATGGTAAGTAAATATCTTACTTGAGTTTCACGAGCCTCTAATTCTGGAGGCTCTTCTTCAGCCTCGGGAGTTGGAGGCTTGACTTCTTCTGTCTGCGTTGAGATGGTTGCAACTTCGGTTTCCACTTTGTCTGGCTCATCTTCAACGTCTTGGTCATGGTCATCCTGCTCTTTCAAGTCTTTGCTGATTTGTCTTTGAGCAGGTTGATCAATGGGTTTCTGAAAATCACGCAGCATTCAAAAAACAGTGCGAAAAAAACTCGTCAAAAGTAGTGCAGTAAAAACACTGAGAATCCAAAAATAGAATATTTTGCGAGGGTTTTTTCTTACCTCTTTTTGGCTTTCCAATTCCTCCTGTTTGGCTTGAGCCTTTGACAATGCCCTGTAATGAAAAGGTTGCGTGATTCTTTATCAAGTAAAATCGCGCTTGATTTATGGCCCAAACTGCTTTCTCTAAAAGTAAAACACCGGCTTATGCAAGCACCAGTGGGATCAATTTTCAAAAGCAAGCTTACTTGTTCAAAGCCTTTTGAAGTGCATTTTTGTCAGTTAACTTGGCGGCAGGAACTCCTCCGTGTAATTGAATGTATTTGGCGCATCCGCGGTTACCCCGATACATTGCTGCATCCAAAGGAGTCATCAAGTGGCCTTTGGAATTTCGCATGATAGCATTGACTGGAGCTTTGCAATCCAACAAAACCTAAAAAACATGGTAAAAATCACCCTTGTTTCCCTGTTGTATTTTGCATGATCTATTCACCTTGCACATTTCAACGTTTCCTGAAATGGCTGCCACATGCAAAGGACACTTGCCATCATTGTTGGCAAAGTTGACCTTTGAAGCATTTCTGGCTAAAAGCCACCGAACTAAGTCCTTTCGACCCGAATGAACAGCGTCGTGCAAGCAGATATCACCGCGAATGTTTGGTAGCCATAGATTGGCTTTGTTTTTTGCCAAAATCTTCAGAGCTTCCAGTTGACCGCGAGCAGCTGCGCAATGGGCTGGAGTTCGACCCTTCTTATCTTTGTGATTCGTATTGGCGCCGTAACTGAGTAGCAATGAAGTGCATTCATTGTGGCCTAAAGTGACGGCGTAGAATAGCGGAGTACTTCCATTGTGATCTTCCACATCTACGTCGGATCCACAGAGGCCGACTATAGTTTCGATGCAGTCGTGGTGACCTCTGGAGGCTGCGCAGTGTAGGGCAGTCAGGCCGTCTTTATCGATTTCTTGGCAGTTTGCGTTTGCGTTTGCTAAACTTGTAATTGCATCTGCGCTACCTGCAAATCAAACAAAAAATCCGGTATATTCTAGTTTTTCTGAAAAGAGGCCCTTGAACTGCTTGAACTACGAAGAAGTGAAGATTGATTTTCAAAAGGTTATTCAGAACACAGTAAACAATGATTATAGATCTAAACAAACAATTGTAACGTGATAAGAAATTCTCTGAACCCAGCAAAAGCATCAAACATTGCTGCAAAATTCGGCCGTTGCAATTTGCAAAATATTTCATTACAAAAAAATTCGAACGAAAAATTATTTGGCAAAATATTTCATTACGAAAAATTTGAACGAAAAACTTTACAAAATATTTGATTTCATTTCAAAATTCTGAATTACTTTTTCAGCAAGAAATGAAAGAAGCTGCAAACATTCTCAAGAATTTTAATTCAAGAAACACAAGATTCAAGAAAAGGAAGAAAATGATTATCAATTTCATAAGGTTTTGATTAGGTAGGTATTGAAAATTATTTCACCCACCTGAGCTTGCAGCCCACATAAGAGGCTGACGGCCATCCACATCTTTGACCGTCACATCGGCTCCATGTCCAATAAGGCTTCGCAATACAGATAGGCCCAATTTCTTATCATTAACCAGTTCAGCTTGAGGAGCACACATTTGTGCCGCGTAGTGTAACGGGAAGGCACCATGGATGTCTGAAGTATTAGGGTTGGCACCAGCATGGATCAGAATCCCAAGCACATCCAACTCACCACAAACTAAACAGAAAAATTCCATCATTATTTCAGGCACCTAAAATTCTTGATCGTTTGAAGGCTGGCGAAGTCATATTGGGCGACGGTAGCTACACCATCACCCTTGAAAAGCGCTGTTATGTCCTTTCCAATGCTTGGACACCCGAAGCCGCTGTTGAACACAGTGACGGAGTAAAGGAATTGGCATTGGAATTTGCCAGGGCAGGAGGTGATGTGACGCAAACATACACCTTTTTCTCTGACGATCAGAGGTTGAAGGAATGGCACGGGCCCAATGTTCCTTGCGTAAGTACCTTCAAAATACCACATGTCCCAACAACTTTTGGATGGAAAGTGAAAAGATCAAACCTCATTACAGTCTGAAAATCGTAAAATCGAAGGTAGATTTGCACCGTTGAGCTTGAATGTAAACAAGCTTTCACGAATTTTTTTCAGCTGTGACATTTTGAGATTTTTTTTGCTAAATTCCTGTTCAAAACTAATTGGGACACCTGGTAAGACTTAGAATGGGGGGTTGAAATAATTTACGCAAATTTGTATAGTGTTCAAGAATCAATGAATCGGCTTGCAATATTGCTAAGCAAGTAGCCAAAGAAAAGAGTACCATCACTGCCGGTGGTATTGCCATGACAGACGTGTACCAAACCACCCGGAACAAAGAAAAAACCATGGCAGAATTGGATACAGCGATGAAAGCTTTGATTGAAAACGACATTGACATGATCCTTTGCGAATACTTTCGCAACATCGAAGAAATGGAATGGGCTATCGAATTGGTCAGAAGCTACAATAAACCTTGTGGTGCCACCATGTGCGTCGGTCCCAATGGGGATGTAGATGGCGTTTCCCTTGGGGAATGTGCAGTACGCATGGCTAAAGCCGGAGCGGACTTGATCGGCCTCAATTGCCTCTTTGGTCCCTTTGTCATGTTGGATTGCATGCAAGTCATGAAAGATGCGTTGGACAAGGAAGGTTTGAAATGTCATTTAATGTGTCAACCCTTGGGGTACCGCGTTCCGGATGCTGGACATTTCGGCTGGATCAATATCCCTGAATTCCCCTATGCTTTGGAACCCAGGCAAATCACGCGTATTGAGGCCGCTAGGTATGCTAGAGCGGCCTACGATATGGGTATTAGGTATATCGGAGGTTGTTGTGGGTTTGAACCCTACCATATCAGAGCAATGGCTGAGGAATTGATGTCTGAGAGGGGATTTTTACCCGAGGCTTCAAACAAATCCGAATTTGCGAGGGGAATGTTCATGGCTAAGAAACGAATCGAAAGCAATCCCAAAGACTACACTGGAAAGTATGAAACTTGATAATTGACTATTTGACCAGTTTTACTACTGTTTTGGATCTTTTTAGGGATACCATGGAGTATTGGAAGAAATTGGTACCATGTACCGGAAGACCCCTTTCTTCTGCTATGCATCAGCAAGATGACGTCCAATGTGTTCAAAAGGCTATTGTGAGCTAAGTTCCAGATTATCGAGTGTTACTTTTGCCCTAGCCTTCTATGACTCTTTCAATTCTGTGTGATTCATCTTGATTAACTTTTTGTGATATAATTTGTATCAAATTATTATTACTATTTTTTCCCCAAATCTATTTTACAGATAAGCTAAAGCGGCGCTAAAAGCATTTCCGTGTCAATAAATACCAAACCCAAGCACCGATCGCATCCATGACTTTAATAATTCTTTGTTTTTTGTATCGTTTTTATTATGATATTGTAAATACACTTTAAAAAAGTATTCAGTGGTATCTGGGTAATCCGGCAACAACGCCTCCCTCAATGCCACAGTGGTTGGAACCACGAAGGATCTTGAAGGTACCATTATCGCCCCAATCATAGTTCCAGGAATTGGCAACCAACCAGTATGGTGTACCATTCTCTTCACCCCATCCCAGGATCCGGATGGCATGTCCTCCCAAAGCTGATCCGGCAACGTGTTGGTAGACTCCAGATTTGTAGTTAGGGAAGTCGCTGTAGACGGTGAAAGCGCCTTCGGTGGGTCCATTGGTCATGAGTTCAACCATGATATCCTTTTCGTTTTGAGGGACAGAATAAGCTTTTTGGCCATAAGTCAGATCTTCGTTGTATTTGGTGTTGTATTGTTTGTTCTCGCAGAAATGGTGACATTTGGGGGTGCGGCCACCCTCTTCGCAGGGACCTCGGGTGCCATTGACGTGATGTTCGCAAGGCTTGATGACGTAGGGTTGGCAACCATCATTGGTTCCATAAAGACCACCGGTAACCAATCCTTTGCGATGCCAATAAGACCAAGCAGCGCCTGGAAAACCACCGTTGCAACCAAAACCGCAAGAAAAGCAACAGGACAGGAGATTCTCGGGGGAGACATGAACTTGCATTTCGTTTTCTTTGGAGTGAATGCACATACGATCCGACATGGCAGAGGCTGCTCCAAAGGCCCAACAGGATCCGCAACCGCCTTGGTCCCAAATCATGTTCAGAGATTTGCATTGAGGCCATTTTTGACGAGGATCAAATTCTTTGGGCAATTGTTCAAATCCAAACATTCGTGGTTTTTCCTACATTGAAAAATTCTTGTCAAATAGGAAAATATTTTGCACCTTTTTTTGAACTCACCTCGGGCATGTAAAACTTATGGTCAGGGTGAAGTCCCATAAGTCCTTTCAAAAAGTTTGAAGAGGTTTCCGGGTGGAAATTACGTCCAGCCTTCCAAGTTGTGGCTTTGGCGTTGATTTCGTTGATGAATTCATCGGAAATGATGTAGTTTTGTAAATGCGCCGCAGAAGCCAAAGTGGCCAAAAATGAGGCCAAAATGAAGAACTTCATTACGAGACAAAGGTCGATGCTCAACTGATGTTTGGGAAAATGCGATGGCGAGAGCACGACGGTCGACGCCTCCCCTTCTCTACTCACGCATTAGCTTAGTTTTCTTTGTGATGAGGATGCCGTCCGTCGCCGACTCGCGGCGTCTTAGCTCGTGACCGATATGTGCCGGCGTGATGCGCAGTTTTTAATTGAGAAATGAGAAGTCGGACGCATCAACGGTGCAATTCACACTGGTCTAATCCGAAATAAATGTGTCTAAATTATACATACTTTTTTGAAAAGAACTCGTAACGTCTAAGTAAAGAAGGGAAATAATAAGTACATACATACTTGATTTAGAATTGAATATCTAGCCTTCACTTTTTAGGAATGATTAGATAGGTTTGAGAAATTAACAATGACTGATTTCCTCTACATAATTTAACAGTGTTATTAAGTACAGAGTAACCTAATTACCTATTATTAAATTGATAAACTAAATAATCATACCATTTCTTGTGAAGTAACTCTCTCGAGGAAACTGCTATCTCGTGTTATAACATTTCCTTAAAATTGCAATAACCAATAAATATCTTAATAAAAAGCTTACGTAGAACATTTAATTGTATTTTCAAATAATTCAAAGTTTAGTTCTCAAAATTTTTTAGAATAATTTTGCGCTACGAAAAGAAACTACAAAAAAATTATTACAACTAAACGCCATCTAACGTTAGATATCTATCTACCACTTCTACTTCCTTATTTTGGCGCAAAAATTCATATTTGGTTCAATTCAGAATTGGGACTTTTTCATTTTAATTTGCACCACCGTGTAAATGACATTTTGGGAAAAGGAGGAGGAGTTTTCTCTTCTTTGTCTCCAACGAATCCAAAGCGTTTTTGAAATGAGATTATCGCGACACAAAGGAAACGATGAATCCTTATGAAAAACTCCCGTCTAGGCGATTCAAAAGGCGTTTTTCATCAAAATGAGGTCATCTGTACTGTTGAATGGTTTCTTTATTCCCTGCTTTTGGCATGGCAACAACTCACTTTACTTTTCGTTATGTAGCTGCTCCCTTTTGCCCCTTCTTGCAATGAGGTCATTTCTTATAGAAAAACTTTTGATGATCATGTTGACACTTTTGATGATTTTAACAATTATGTTCTAAACTTGATCCTTTACTTTTGAACTTTGGAGCATAACGTAGAAAGTACATAAATGGAAAAATGTAATGATCACTTTACTTGTATAATTAAGAACACAAAAGAGAAGAAAAGACTAACTTTTGTTAAATGAAAATGATAATATTGCGATGTTAAGAAATGAGTCAAAACTATTACGTCATCTAGCGGATTATTTATCAACTTTTGTTTGGATACTACATTCAAAAATACATATTCAAATATACTTAGAAACAAAAACAAGTTCGCTTCGCTTGCAATCAAGTCGTGAAGTAGTAAAATGAGATTTTTTTCTCTGATTTTCAAACATTATGCTTATTGTTCCCATAGGGAAAATGATATGCAACGAGCAATGACAGAGTTTGCTTAGTTCAATGAGTTTATGACAGATGAAAGTAGTCACGCGCACATTCACTTGAGGTTCTACCTATACAGGAGGTTCTAGTCTACACTATTCCAATTTGCTTTGACTAAAAATAAGATTCAATCGTCAAATCGAAGAATTTTGTAGAAAGAAAAAGTCCATTAGTGTAGATATAGATGATGTCATCATTTGTCCGAATTGTGCTCTAATTTGGCAGAAAACGTGGCGCCAGTTCACATAGCAACTAAAGCTTCATTAGTATCTGGACATTGGGGAAGTAAAAACCACTTCAAACCGGTTTTTTTCAAGCGCGCTAACCAATGACACACACGCATAGAAAATCTTCCTTAGCTGCCGTTAGTGCATTTCAGGATGGCCATGGAGGAGAATCAACCTCTACTCATCCTAAATCCAGGAAAAAATGGCGGATTTTATAGATACCCTCTAACTACTCTTTTATCAGTGATAGACGAAGATCCACATGAAGATGAATACGAAAACATTGATGGTTGTGAAAGCAGAAGACAATCCATAAACTCAGAATTTAGACATCACAATTGGAAGTTTGGTTTGATTATGGCCTTGTTGTCCGGCGTTTTTTTCACTGCCACCAGTATTATGATTCAGTTTTTCCAAGTCAATGCAACGGAATTGTTATTAGTCAGATCCATCTTTCAGGTAAGCTAATACATAACGCAAACAAAAACGGACAGTTTCATGTTGTTGTTTTCTTAATAACTTTTGATTGATGTGTCTTGCTTACTGCACACCACAGAAGTTTGTAGAAATGTCAGAAATGTGCAATAATGAATGAATGCACAATATTGAGATTAAATGCAAAATCTTTGATGACGCAAAACTTTCGTGATTTGATTATCTAATCTAAGGCCTAAACTTCCTTTGCAGGCAATCATTCTAGGCCTGGTGGCAGCCTCTTCCCCTTACAGGGTTCATAACAACGACAATAATTCCATTCATTGGAGGATCAAAATGTGGATTTTCTTCCAAGCTATCTTAGGAGCACTAAAACTGTATCTGACCTTTGCTTGTCTGCAATTTTTGCCCCTAGGTGACGCTATCACCATCATGTTTATTGAGCCTTTGTTCACTGTCATCTTGTCCTTTATGTTCCTCAAAGTCTCTGTTGGTTTCATCAAAATTCTACTTTGCTTTGGTTTGTTAGCTGGTATGGCAATGAGTGTCCAACCTCCCTTCCTATTTGGACCAACCATCATAATGGTTGCCAACGTTACAGACCAAATTGTTGAAGAAAATCAGGCCTTTTCTGATGACTATTACACCGGAGTCATGATGGCTTTGGGTTGTGCCACTTTAGGTAAAAACCATATAATTTGTAGCTAAATCTTAATGTAACCAATATTTATGGTTTTATAGGAGCCCTATGCAATATCCTGATCAACCAATGCAAACGGATCCGCTCAACAGTGTTGGTATTTTTCGCTGGTTTAGGAGGTATCGCCATCTCAATTATGGCCTGGATGTTGGATTACCATTCAGAAAAAATCCTCACAACAATGGAACATTTAGAAGTCTTTGATTGGGCTATCTTATCCATGATATCCTTGATTGGAATCTTAGCTATTTTTGCCATGACAGCAGCTTTAAAAATGGTTTCACCAACATCTGTATCGGTGCTCAGAGCGTTAGAAATCATTTTGGCATTCTTATTTCAAATCATTGTCATGCATCAAATTCCTAACGGACTTTGCATCGCTGGTGCCGCAATTGTCACACTTTGCATCTTAGGAATCTCATTAGAAGAACGATACAATTTATCCCCCAATTTTCCAAGACTAACGGTGTTGACCATTGGTCGAACCGTTGTTTTCAACTCGTGATATTTCAAGACTTACCGGTGGCCCAATGAACGGTGGAGTGTTTTTCGTTGTCCAAGGCATTGACATCTGCACCTTTACTGATGAGAAACTTGACAATGAGGCTGTTGCCCGAGATGACAGCCAAGTGGAGTGGAGCGTAACCTTCCTCGTCGACCTCATTGAGGAGCCCCGGATCTGCGGCGATGATTTGTTCAATGCAATTCAAATTCTGGTTTTCGGCACAGAAATGTACGGCTGATTTTCCGGATTTGTCCTTTTCTGATACCACATGAGGCTGCAAACAAATAAAGATCTTATTTACATGCTTATTTGTACCGAGTTGAAAAATTCGCAATTTTTCGTTGAATATCGCGGTCTTAGACTGAATCTTTTTGAAACACTATTTGGTTGAAAGGTTCTAGAAAAAACAGTTGGAAAATACGTGACCTTATCATGTTTGAAGGCCAAGAACGCCATGAAAATGACAAAAACAATCAAAATAACTACAGTTGATCGAAACATGCTGCGAACTTCTGCATGACAAACACAAAAAGTATTGAAATTATTACTTCGCAAGAACAGGAGCCATCCCGGATTGTACAATGTTCTCGTAAGGCGATAATGGACTTCTCTGACTCGACTGTATCCATTTTCACTAATTTTTCACCGACTACAGTGGCAGCTTCAGTAGTTTCAGCCACTTGACCGCCCGGATAGTAGACCGGTGAAGCTCCCGGATTTTCCGGCATAGACCAGCTTTGCACGGAAATCGGACTTTCTTCCGGAATAGTTTGATTTTGAATGGGAAGACTGTTATTTTCTTCACTTGAAAGACTGAATTTGTTGAGGACTTGAAATACTTTATTGTCACTGTCCATAGAGTTGGGTTGGGACTCAAACTTGTCTTGCTTGACCGCATTCCAGATCTCATTGAACACTTTGGTATCACTATCCACGCTGGTGATGTTGGACATTCTTCTCAATTTCTTATTTTGCGCTCGTAAATTCTGCAAACTGGACAGACTTATGTCGTCGAAATTGATGCCTTTGAGGATTTCAGTGCACACTTTGACGTTGGAGTCAATGCTGGCAGACTTGTCCAACTCTCCGTAGTCCACTTTATGCTTGATATCCACTAACTCTATAGACTTCCGGTTCTCATCTTCGGATGCATCTTTGACCATTGAGAACTTGCTGGGTTCAATTTCTAATATAGAATTGTTGTCCAATTGTTCTAAAGTCAAGTCTTTTTGAAGTTGTTGGAATTTGAGATTGTCAGTGATCAACTCCACATCTCCGCTGTCATCGTAGCTCAGATGTAATTGAATATTTCGGTTGATTTCTTGGTTAACGAGTTCAACATCTCCACTGTCGTCGTAACTTTGGTGTAATTGAATCACATTGTTGGCATTGAGGTCTTCTTGACTTTGGCGACTTTGGTTTCCACTACTGATGTAAACGACATCTTCATTGTCATCATTAGCAGCTTGAACATTTAGGTTGTCATTGTCATACATGACAACAACGTCTTCATCGTCATCTTCAGATTCAGATTCCGTAGAACTTTCAGACTCATAAAACATACCCGAGGACTTGAACTGAATTTGTTCATTGTCATAAACAGTGACTTTGAGTGTTTCGTCCGGATCGTAGCCTTCGTCTAAAGAGTCTCGATCGGTAGGTGAGACCAGGCTGGGTACATAAGAGGAACTGCCATCGAGGTCGCTCTCAGGCCTCGGCAGAGAGGCCGAGGCAATTGCTTCGGTCGTCATATTGCTTTTCCCACGAGTGCTGTTATGCTCATTTTTGTTATTTTGGGTTCATTGCTTGTCAGGGTGGATCAGTATTTGGATGTCCGGAGAGAGCTTTCTAAATTCTACTTTGACGGATTTAGTATAAGAGCCCGATTTCCGAACAATCAAAATACTTTTGCAAGCTCTCAAAAATAGAATTCTAAAGTTGACTTTAGAATGTATTTTGGATAAATCTGTCGATGATTCTGGCCCACCCGGTTTTGTCCTTGCGTACAATTGTTGTTGTTTCAGTTGGTAGTAATTGCAACACTATTTTCAATTGCCTTCTCCTCATTTTCAGCAATGTTTTCTCATGTATATTGGGGTCACATATTGAGGAGCTTGTTTACTATACGACTTCATTCTCACTTTCGTTCTCTTGCTTCTCACTGACTGGCATGCATTGGCCAACTAAGAAAAAGCAACCAACCGGGCTTGCAACCAAGAGAATAAGCAAAGAGTAGCAGAAGCAAAAGTTGCCACCGAGAAGTCGAGTGAGTCATTGCAACTTTGTCCCCCAGCACATGCAGAATTTATTTGGGGGGCAGCATAGACGAGACACCTGTGCAATAATACCATGATAGAGCCATTTTTCGAGTGAGAGAAGCAAACCCCCTCTAGCCGCGCGAGCGAGTGGTTCAATGACATGCAAACCGAAGCAACGAACTTTTATTTCAACTGTCTTCTTCTTTGCTTTCAACCCCTGCTTTTTGGACAGACGCAAAAGGCAGCAGCAAAAAGTGAAAGCCTCCTTTAAAAAGTCACTACCACAAAACACCCCCACATAGTAGTAAAAGCATGTTGTACAGTTACACTCACTTTCACACAAATATGAATAGTTTCTGGATGGAGGAAAAACAGTAGTAGCCCAACTTGTTTTTATACACAACTTGTTTTCAATTACTTTATTACAATAACGAGTTTGCTTTTAGTCGTAAAACATGAAGAAACAACAAATTAATTTCAATTTTCTTAGATTTTTACATGAAGCAGCATTTCTGAGTAACTGCATCAGTGTGCAATACTTTTTTCCTGAAGTCCAATTTACTTGTCCTTTAAAATACAATGCAGTTATGACGAAACAAATGCCAAGTTTTTGCTCACGAAATGAGATGTGTAGCATGTGGATCGGTGCCTGAGTTGGGAAAAAGTCCTGAGCCACTCTCGTGTTTGAGTCATAAAACGAGTAGTCAGAGTATTAGCGTTATAAGGTTTGGCCTTGACAAGGAGGAATGTTGGCAACTTTTTTTCCCTCTCTTTGCCACGAAAAAAGGTCTGATTATACGGGACACACTAGCTCTCAAGTTATATAGTGCTACTTTGCATGATGGGTTTTCGCTAAACGATTTCCCATCGGACTTGTTCACTTGTACACACATGCGCGTAGCAGTTGATTAGTCTTTATTTCCAGCAGTCTTTCCAGATTAGATATCAAATCGATTACTGGAACCAGAAATTGGAAAATGGATCTAGAAGACCTCCTGGCCCTCTTATGAAGAATTAGGGATCAATTGTGTCCTCAAATTGTACCAATGCAGGGCGTGTACAGTGACTATAAAAAACTGTAAAGGGTCAAAAGCTAACCCACATATCGTTCCAGTTCTACTTTTTACCAACCAAACGCAACATTGCAGGACTCGAACTCAACTTTCACTATTCAAAAAGCAAGGCAAGAATGTAGGGAGTACAAGTATAAGAGGGGGAGGGAAATAAAAAGGGCTATGAAAATAAAACCATTGACTTTGTAGGACGAACGACAGATCCTAGGGGTGAGTTTTGATGGATGTAGGTTATGGAGTCAATGAGACAAGCATGCACCAGGATATGCTTATGCCAATAGAAGACAAAAAGTTTTGACTTCTTGCTTGAAGACAAGACTCTAACCGAATTATTTTGCAAAGTCTGGAAAGTTTTGTTTGGTTTAGTACCAAAGATTCATTAGCCTTTCAAGGCCTGCCTCGCTTCTGTTATGCTCTGTTCTACTCATCGTCTTCGTCACGTTCATTTATTAGGGGGGAAATAAGGAAACCTTAGAACTTTCTAAGCCTAAAAATAGCTTTGAAAGCAACACGCAATTCTGCCTGCGGAGGACCAGAAGACATTTCATTGTAATGAAAAACAGTTTGCATAACACTTTGCCAGTAGGATCATGAAAGGCTCATTGAAAACAAAGTCTCAAAAACTTCTGATTTGCGTTCATTGACCCTCTTCAAAAAAGATATTTTTCAAATATCTTTGGAAATATTTTCTGAAGAATGGAAAGGAACTTATTTGGTTTAGTATACAACGGTATTATTTACAAACCAAACCAACCATCAATGGTCGGAAATGGTCACTTGGCCTTGGTACAGTACTAGTCCTTAGCATTGTTCTAAGGTGTGATATCAGTGAATCAAGGACCACTGCTTTAGAGGATGAGAACGGTAATGAAGCACATTGACGAGTTAATCATGACTTGTCACGAAATTCTACTGGCCTCAAATACAATTTTGGCTTAGGATAGAGCTTGGCTGCTACGTTTGCTACTATACTACCCTTAGTGTAGCTTGCATGTCACTCAAGGACCAAAAGCCAGACAGTAGAGTAGTTGTAGGAGTAGTGCTAAAAAACTTGGTAAAAGTGCTACGAGGACCACCACCATGTTGTCCTCTTTGCCACCAAAGCCAAGAGGGGCAATATTAGGACTTTGCTGCTGCTGCTTTTCAGCATGAACTCTGTGAGGTCTTTTCCTTGAAAGAGTCATCGGATTTTTTACTGGTCAATACTCTGCTGTGCATTTCCGGTTACCAATACGAATCATAGTTTTCCTTTTAATGTGTAATTGCTTCTTGTATTACTCTTTGACAAAGTTTAGATTACTATGTAGTCATAGTACTGCTGCTACTGATTCGCGACCTACATCTGCTGTCCTAGAAATGTTTCCAAGACTTGTTCTGACGACGAGCGACCTTATAACCGAACAAAATACAGTAGTCAAGCAAGAAGGGGAGAATGGGAATCTTAGTTACTGACTGAAGAAAGCAGCTACTACCACGGCAACCATTTTTCAATTATGTCCTTGGTTTGTTGTCAGCTCTCTACGTGACTTACTAATAATGCAATTATGTACTACTACCATATACCATGAAACGTGTCCTTGATACATTTCAAACCATTTCTTACCTTTTTGAGTAAAATTCGTGTTACGTGATGTTCCAAGTTCTGTTTGCAAGCAGACATCAAAGAATTGAAACGGGGATAATCATTGCCTCCTCCGGATTCTTCACGAGACATTTGTAAAGAACTTTGACTTATCCTGTTTTGTTTCTTATTTTGCTGACTATCTTCTTCATTGTCGAAGGCCAACAATTCTGACGTTTGAATCGGTTCGAATCTGCAAAGCAGAAAAAAGATCGGTTATAACAGTATGCACAACCATGGTGGCCTTTTTTCAAGGCCAAACTGTTGTTGCATTTCTTATTGATTTTTCACTCCATTCTTCTGCTGCACTTCAGAATAGTAGGCCTCAATGTTTTCTAATACTTCATTACCTGTTGAAGAAAAGAAGATCCAGTTTCCCTACTTCCCATGTGGCTTTCATTTTTTGAACTGAGTTGTAATTATGATGATGTTCTAAAAGTCTTTACCACACACGAAAGCCAAAGCTTCTCATTCTAGACTGCGTAAAAACTTGTCCTTTGTCATTGATTGACAATGCAAACACCTTTTTAGGCACCATAAAGAATGTCTTCAAGATTCTTCAAGTGCCTAAATATTAAACAAACTCACGAGTGAGCGCAGCGAACGAGTGTGATTGGGGAATTCGAAGGAATTTCCAAAATAACAAAAATTCCATTTTCATTTGATGTTATCGATTGATAATTGTTATATGGGACACGAAGGCCTATTGGATGGGTTGAGCAAACAGAGTAGCGTAGAATAATGTACTTGAGTGACAGAAGTGGGCCATGAAGAAGAACACTCACTTACCGTTGCAAAATGTAACGTTCCAATTCGTTCATATTCTACTCCAAAAAAAAAGCTGTTTTATCTGTTGAGGATATATTTCTAGTGTCTACCTTTGTGGTTGCTTAGTAACCTCAGAAGTAGGCGCCAAAAAGAAAGCTCATATACATATTCATCCGCCGTCTGTCATCGTCTTATCTCAATTCTCACTCGCTACTTGTTGCATCTTTAGCAGATGCGAAGGTTGCGTGAGTTCTCACGGATCCTTGCGCTATGTTTCACCCAAATCCTATTCCAGACTTTCAAAACTCAAGATAAAAAAAAAATTCTCCAATTTGAAATTCGAAGTCGGAAAATCCGGATCTCTATCTCAAATGGGTCTACGGAAATAGAGGTACCAAGGTACTAATCAAGGTACCAAAGGTACTATACTAAATCAGAGTTTGTTGTTGGTACCTCGATTTCCGCAAAAAATATGTAATGCTTTATGTAGAAAATTCACTTCATCAAAGAACTAAAAGTTAACAAGACAATGAAGTTGAAAATTCCTTTGATGACATTACAAAGATTCTTCCAGATGTGAGTAAGAAAGAGAAATTGTTTCTTGATAAACTTGGAATCTTATCACACTTTTGCCAGCAGTATCCTCTGCTGCTAGCCTAGTGGATATTTTGCTCATTTTTTGAACACTTTTAGAAAGACAGCAGTCACACTATGAAATGGGGGCAAATCCGAGCGCTTTTTTTCTGCTCTTTATGTCTTGGCTTATTTGTGTATGTGTATGTCAAGCCTTCTACCGTCTCGAGCAAGCCAACCAAGAAATTATTGACGAAAGCAATCTTGCAAAATAGTTTTTCCAAAATCCATTGGAATCTAAATGGCATGAATCAAAATGATCCAATTTTGATACAGACGATCAAAAAGCACATTTTGATTCCACCAAATCAACCTAAACAACCATTGACTTTAAAAAATCCCAAAGTCTCAGAAAATGGACAATTTGGGCAAGTACCAAAGATTGAGAAGATTTTGGGATTGTACAAAAATAATCCACAGTCTGGATTTTTTATCGAAGCTGGTGCTGCAGATGGGGAATGGTTTTCAAACACTTTGTATTTTGAAAGGCATCACAACTGGACTGGTTTGTTGGTGGAACCTAATCCGGATTTGCAATCTGAATTGGTCAAAACGCATAGGTAGGTGATTTCTAAGCGCAAGCTCAAGTTCCTCGCGTTTTTACATCTTTGTATTTTTTTGTTGTTGTTCTTGTTTAGCATTTTTCTCAAATTTGCACAATTCAGCTTTTCGAGCCTTTCTCTTTCAAGCTTTTTTAGTCTTTCGAGCTTAAAGCATTTTAGCATTTTTATTTGTAGATTTTCAAACTTTTAACCTTTGCTCGCGTTTACAGCTTGAAATGTTTCAAACTTTTTAAACTTCTACATATTCAGTACATATTCTTTTTCAAATATTTTGATACCTTAGGTGGCTAATTGATTGTCTTCCTCTTTTTAGGAATGCTTGGATTATGCCTCATTGTTTATCAACCTCAAAGACAGTAGAAGTAATGAATTTTGATATGTCTAAAATCAGTTCTGGTATATTTTTGGATCCAAAAATCAAGCCTGGAAAGTTGGACGACCCTAACCCGAATAGACCAGATAAACCTTGGGAAAGAGAAATTATGGTTCAATGTTTTCCCCTCTATTCTGTATTGATGGCTTTGAACAATCCACACATCGATTACTTCAGTTTGGATATCGAAGGTGCTGAAGCAGCCATCTTGAAAACTGTGCCTTGGAACCAAGTCAATGTTACATTATTTTCAGTGGAAATCAATCATGCTGGTAAAATATTTCCAGGGAGTAGACTTGATATTCAAGAATTCATGAAAAGTCAAGGATATCAATTTGAAGAAACTATAAAAATTGATGATATATTCTACAAAAAAGAAATAAATCGATTTTAATTTTCTTCAAATAAGACAAAGTTGATAAGCTCCATCTTGCACTAAGATATATTCCTTTTCCATTTCATTGAATAGGCTTGAATCAAAATCTCTCTTCTTGGCATCTTTACCTTTTCGACTTTTAGGACTGGTTCCAGTTTGACTGTTGTGGCAGCAACCATAAGTTGCTTCAATTAGGAGGATAATGGTTAAGAAAATCGAAATCAGTTTCAACATTTTTCAATCTTTTTGGTTAGACAAGAATAAGCACAATATCACAATATAATGGTTGAAGGTGGAGGTGCTAAAGTGATCTTGAACAGTTGGAGTGCTTTGTCAAACTGTTACACTTTGCACTTTGCAGGCAGTAAAACATTTTTTTTTTTCAAATCGAAAATCCAGACAATCTTTGCTAGATTTTATGTCTAGACTATTCAGATTGTTGAAGCTTTTATCGTTCCGGATTCCTGAGAAGCAATTATCATATCAGAGCAGGAGTGTTCTCCCAAAGAATCAGAGAAGGGGGCCGAACGCTGTGGTTGAGCGTGGATTACTTACCTTTAGACCAAAAATGTTTTTGTTCAAATCCTAATCCTCAATTTTGAAAAAAAAATCATCTTTCTGGCCGCAACATATCATCAAACAACTCTCGAAACCTTCCTATGAATGCACGTGTTCCTGATTTGTTTTTTTAGATAGGTTCAAAATCACATTTCGAACAAGAACGGGGGCGTAGCTCAGATGGTAGAGCGCTCGCTTAGCATGCGAGAGGTACCGGGATCGATACCCGGCGCCTCCA
>LT727925.1:106535-163937 GCA_900157175.1 Oithona nana | reverse complement strand
ACTTCTGATTTTTGTTAGATTCTAATATTTTTACTTGATTCTTGTAACCTGTGTGTCTCTTATGAAAAAATCAATTGCCTAAATTGAAATATAATTATAACCAATCATCATGTGATTGTCAAAAACTTTTTTTCTTCAAGTAAATTAGATATCAATTCTTTTGACCTGTGTCGTTCACAAAGAAATCCGGATGTGGATTTCGATCCTTGAAATTGGACAATACACTGAACAAAATTATGTATTATTTTCGAACGGTATACTCCCATTTATTTTCGTAACCCCTTAAAATGAAATTCACGCAACCTTTACAATTTACATCAGTGTAAAATTAACATCATTTCTCCCCTCACGAGGACATGAAATATTTACTTTGAAAACAAGGAATAAAATCACTTCAGGAGTTTTCTTTTTATGTCATGATACACAAATACATTAATAGAAAAGTATTAGTATGTATTCCAGCAAGTAAAAGTACTGAAAAGCATATTTTTTCCATTGTGATTTGTGGTCTTGATTACATCTTACAAGGGGGACCATTTAGGTCGGCTTTAATTGAAACATTTCTTTTGTTTCATTAAGAAAGCAGTAAAAGCATTAGAGAGTTAGCTGGCTATCTTGTGCAGTAATAATGGCTTGTTTGTGGATACAAGGTTATCAAAAAAAGAGTGGCAAAGCAGGTTGAAATTACCGCAATCATAAATCAAGACTCTCACATGACACAACAACGGCCACCGCTTCTTTTTGAAGGGAAACAGAAAATGACAACTTCTTTCGACGAAGGCAAAGAAGATCTTTATTCTTTGTTTTACGCACTTAGGCCCTTTTTTGTCAGTCGATGACCTTATTAATAAACCATAAGTATCCTTGAATGATAGACTAAGATTATAGTCATGGAAACCTCCATTCGAGGTCATCACATGCCTAGACAGTTTCGATTTTCGAATTTGGATAGGACACAGATTTGATTTTAGGAACAAATTGCGTTTTTGTCTTTTCTTGATCATTCGTTTAGTTTACTTTGATTCACTATAATAAAATATACAGTTCCCAATTCCCATAGCATATGGGTACATACAAGTCACATGATTATTATAAAGGATTAATCTACTGCGTAAAACAATTTGTTCTCATATGCATTTATAATCTAAATTCCGACTTATTTTGATATTTGACGCTTACATCCAATTCTGTAAAAAATGAGATGCTTTCACAGTGATTTTTCTTCAACAGTGCAAAAGCAGAATTTCTGATCGATTATCCGACGCAATTGCACGCGACTTGAAAGTTACGCTTAGCAGGAAATGCAAGCATCCTTCAAAAGTTGACCATCTTGATTGCATCGTGGTAACGCTATGGTATTTTAATTCCTAATAAGTACTGAAGTGCATCTCAAAAGAAATCAAAGTTGATATGATCAATTATGATCATTGCACGTGCAACGGTTGCCTCCTGGTGAAAGTGTCAATTGCAGAAAAAGGAGGTCTTATTACAAAAAATCAAAGTTTTGCAATATGAAAAACGAGCAGGAAATTGTGTGCATTTTTTAAAGCATGCTGTATGTAGTTTCAAAAATACGTAAAATGTAATACCGCTTCAACGTAGACAGAGTAAAGGCTAAAATGAAGCCTTGCACTGCACATATGACAGCAGTCGCTTGCTTCTGCTTTCGTTCGGAAAATGGGCTTTTTTTCCTCCAACAGATTGTCTCCATTTCTGCACGCTCGACGCTGCTGCCTTTTTCTTCCTGATCCTTGTTTTTGCTAGGGTCGTGGCCACTCTCATTTTGTGTCAAGGTGCAAAAAAGTAGTCCTACTGATGATCTCAGATCCCACCTCTGCTATAAATTTTTTGCAGTGTTTTCTTACGAATCTGCAACGCGGATATTCACATACAGTAGGAGAGTTGTAGTCTTAAAAGATTTGGCAGGAAACAACCGAAAAATGGTATAAGAAGCAGCCTGCAGGTGTTTTTGACTGAGCTGTCATGTCAAAATGTCAGATGGATTTTTCAAAAAAGCGAATATGTAACTTGGATATTGGCAGCATAGAAAGGACGGTGACGCTTTCAAATTTCGAGAAAACTGTAAGCGGTTTCAAAATGTATTGGAAAAGTATTTCAGTCACTTGCCACATTTTTTTTCAGTTTCTGTAATATTTGCGAGCGTAGCGAGCAACTGGCTACTGAAATGTTTTCGGACCTTTAAACGTAATTGAAGATATTTTTTACTAGTTTACTTTTAGAAAGCTCACTGAATTACTGATTGGTGATAAGTTGAATGGAAAGAAAGAGTCTTTTTCATTTACATAATTATTTTCATACTATTTAATACTTGCTGCAAATTGAATGTTGATATTGTTGTAGACTTTAGTAATTTAGGAGAGTTGTCATCGCTAATCGATTGATTAAAGAGAATATTTACTGGTGAAAAACAATTACATTTTTAAATCATAAGATTTGAAAAACTATGTACAGAAATTCCTCCCTTTGAATAAACATTTAGGTACGTGTTTGAGACATGTACGATTTTTAGAAAGCTCTTTTTTAACAATTTTTATAACAGCATCATGTAAAAACTACATTGAAGACAAAACGACATCTACCCAGTTTTGTAACTTTATGTACATATCTTAAATAATTCGTCTATGTAACCCTGGATATTTTACTATTTTCTTCCAACTCTGCAAACCTTTTGTGTTTTGTGCAGTAGTGTCTTAATGAGTGTCAAAAAAAGTTTCTTGACTGTTTCTCTACCTTCCTGCCTACCTTCTGCTTATGTATATACTAGTGGGCTGTGGTCAATCTGTCACGGTGGCTTTTGTGCCAAACTCCTTAAAAGTTGGAGTGGTGTTTCTTCTTGGTTCTACTAATGGCTGGTGACAGCTTAGGACCCGATCATGGAAGCATGACATTCGGAAAAAAGTCTATTTGGAATTACATGAGCAGTATTATAACGTGCTTGCTTCTTCTCTGAGCTGTCTGTACAGCACAAATTATGGCATTGTCGTCAGAACAGTAGTTTTCCAGCTTCGTAGGCTAACTTTGTCGTGAGGACGGAGGCCACTTGCTATGTTACTACAGAACTACTACTTCTTTTGCTTCGTCCTATCATTCTTGATCTGATGAATAGAGGGTTACTACTACTGTACAAGTAAAGCCACAACACGAAGGGCTTGCAAGCTTTACTGGATTTTTGACAAGCTATATTTTTCAGGCCCTCTTTGACTTGCTACTACTGTCGTACACAACCTTTACCCCTTTTAGTCATGATTCAGCCAAAGAAGATTTGGAATTCCCTCTTAAACCAGAAAAGTAATGCACTTCAGATACGTACTAAAATGTTCGTGTGTAAGAAATCAGCTAATGGAGTAATGGTGGACCCTTTGGGTACGGAAGGAAGGTAATTAGGCCCGTTTTAATGATATACCAGGCAAGGCCTATTTAGCTTGTAAAGTTTAGTAGAATGGTTGACTATTTGTTGCAACATGCACCACAAACTAAAGACCTTTTTAGAATAGACTGAAGGTCATTTACCATATTTGAATAGTCTTGAATTCAACTTGTTTTTCCCAGCTATCCTTCATATTTCATGACCTTTGGAGACTCTTGGTAATTATACATAGATAGTCTTGTCATTCCATCTATGTAAAATTTACGGGTGAACGAAATCAAAGACTTTCATTCTGACAACCATTTGGGTTGCAGATGTTGAATCAAGCTGAAAACCACTGATAACAGTCTTACTTGCAATATTGGTGCATCAATTTATTGAAGGGGGGTGAAGGAGAAAAGTGGCAGTCCAACACTTTAGTAGACTGCAAGGATTACAATAAACTTCTGGAGATGGCAAAGAAGTCGATATAAAAAACGGACCTAGAAAATAACCTGCTGGTTGCGTTTGCCACCCCGTAAATAAGGCTTTCTGGTGGTAAACCAAATCCATCAGTGACCTACATAGCAGCACATTTCTTCCCTAAATCGAATTACTAAGTTTACCTTCATTTGCATATTCATTGGTAATGCAAGCCCAAAACTATTATTGGCATAGCAAAAGTTGTTCGCTCATTTTCAAAGAAATGCCCAAATTCTTTTCATGTATGAAAAGTAAACAAAAGTGGACGCACGACCTAAAAGAATCGATTGACAATGCACCCCTTTAGTCTTTGAAATATTTATTCGCAGTGTTGCAATTGAAAAATACAAAAATTAGAGATGCATTTTTACTCGTTGAAGATTGCCATCTAGAAATGCATTTTGGACCCTGATGGCCCCTTTCTAATTTTATCATAAGCTTAGATTGAAACCAAGCATAAATCGTTGAAAATTCAAAAGCAGCAGATCGTTGCCAACAACAAAAACATTTCAACTCAAGTTTGTTTTTTGGCAAAAAATATCCAGGCAAGCACCTGCTGATGGTCTGCATAGAAAGGATCACAATGGCTAAGGTGACGGTCCAAAGAAGATGAAGACGAAAGCCCGTTACTACACCGTTGAAGCAGCTCAGAAGAGAAAGCGGCTAAAAACAGCCGCCGCTTCACCGTCGTCGTCGTTGAACCACTACTCCAACGGCTCGCGGCCTTCTTCAGTTGTGGTTTGCTCCACTAAAGAGAAAATCCCAAATATTTGTTATTAAAAATGCGGGTACAAAAGTACTTCTGAAGACGAGGAAAGTGATGTGTTTTATTAGTGTCTCTGATACTGTTTTTTGCCACCAACGTAGTGCTACTTCAAACGTCTCCTTTGAGCGGCATCTGGTCTTCAAAAGCATCTACTATACTTGAGTGGTGGGAATCCATTTTCAAGAGATCAAAGTAGTTTGGAAATGATCGATTACAAGAAGGTAAGACGAAATCCTCTATGTAGGCCTAGCAGATAGATCTGTTCTTATTTACTTTTCAAGCTCAATTTGAAAGCAATCTTAGAGGATCTAAAAGAATGTATCAATGAAAGAAAGAATAGATTTTTTCAATGCCAAAAAAAGTTTTGTGAATTTTGCACAGTTTTGTCTATCTAAAAGTCGGTTACAAATAAGATACTGTATAAAGTTGCATGAAAGCAAGCTGCAAGATTTTTTCTATTATCTGATTGCAACAAGATTTGAATTTGCAAGGAGCAGCAGCAGTGGTGGCACAAGAAGTTTGGAGCATGATAAATCTGAATGCACCTGGAAAAGTACAGCTTACGAATAAATAAGAGCATAAAAGTTTCACAAATGCATCCCAGGACTAGACTCTATCATGTGTAGTCCTGAGGTACTTCATAGCTGCAGCTTATGAAAATCGTCACGAGTAGAGTTGCTATGCATATGAAGCTTTCAATATGCCTCTCGTGCAAGAAATAGGAGAGAGAGCAGAAGGGGAGGAGGAAATCGGTAAGTCTCTCTCTCTTGTAATGTTGTGGTAGAGTAGCCTGACTGACAGAACTGCTAAACTTCTAGCTTCAGGAGAGTAGCTGTGAAGGGTATAAACAAAGCAGCAAAAAAGTGGCCGAGGAGCTTCGAGAAGAAGCAAGGCTAAAAAGTTGCGCACTGCTTTGATTGCAAATACTTGGAAGCTTGCTTCCTTCCCCTTACGTTTTCTTTCTGTCAGGACACAACATTAGTCACTTGCCTGTAATATTACCAAGTTATACTACTTTATTGGAAATACTAATCATAAATACGATTCAACAATGTTGCAAATTAGACCTATTGTGGAAGGTACAGGAGCTGCGGTATGGGCGTAGAAGCCTACAATTTTAATCAATATGCCAAGAAAAGAAGGCCTCATTTATTGATAGTGTGTTGTTGCCTACAGCAGGGGAGGGAGGTCACTAAAGGTAATTAATGTTTCTAAATCAACTATGTAGGCACTTTTAGTAACTACATAGCATTGCAAAAATGTCATATCAGGCGTCCTAGATACAATTAGTAGCAGGGACAGCAACAAATGTTTGCGTTAATGATACCTTTGATATATGTATACGAACAAGCTGTGACAAATCATATTGCCCCCCTACAGAGTTATTATACAGGGTGACCCTCCATTTCTGTCCAAAAAACATGGTTGGAATACAAAAACTCAAAGGTGAAAAGGAGTATTTTTATGGGTTGAAAGTATTTTATAGGTATTGCACCTGATGTGGTGAAGGCTAATATATTCTGGTTGTAGCCGATACAATAATGTATGGAGTGAACACGAACGTCAGCACGTTTCCTTTTGTCGTTTTGCTGCTGCTCAAGTCCTTAAGGCTTTTTTGACTTGCAAATACTTCTCCAGGACGACTGAGCTTGAGGGAAAAGCAATTGTCTAGTTCTTTCAGTTACATAGTACACCTGATGTAGCCGAGCAGAGCGGAGATTTGGTCGATATCCTTTTCTTTCTTTGTGAAGAAAGACCCACCGTCGTCTTTCTGTTTACTCATCAGACAGATTCAAACTATCGTTAATCCCACAAGTTTCTCGACTCTTCTGGCCCAAATGCAAATCAGGCCATCTGTTCTAACCATATTCCAAATTCTTTTGGCAAAATCAAGATGAAGAAAGTTTGCTTTGTTATGAAAATGGATCTGCAAGAAATACAATGCTCAATCATGATAATTTTATTATGACAAATTGTTTGACACGCGGTGACCACCACTAATACGATTAATGCGATTTGACAAGCTTTGTATTTTTGCAAAAACATGTCATTAATAATTGAGCAAAACCTTGGTTGGTTGCAACATTGCAAGTTTAGTTCAAGAATTGTAGCATTTTTGAAACCTTCATAAGTCTTTCGAAGAAGCAATTGTAAATCATCTGTATTTTGCGAAAACTAAGTTTTGTTTAGACTTTGTTGTGTCAGAATTCTATTATGTAGCAGATGGTTTGCGTATTTCACAGTTTCCACCAAACTTTCCCCCAAAAACCATGCGCTACGTATCTAGCCACATCCACTGGATTATTATTATGAAATTCAACCTGAAAATCTTAGTTTATTGCAACTTTTTCTAAAGCATCTGGGGGGAACTAAAGTAAGATGCCAGCCTGGCTAGATAGTATAGTAGGATACAGGCATGTAGTAGTAGTAAAACCGTAACGGATATTGGATTTGTGCAAATACTATGTCAGTAGAGTAGCGTTAATTATGAAGACAAGCCAATATGTGTGAGCAAAAAAAGTCTTTAGTAGTTTTTTAAAGCCAATAGGCAATAACAAAGTTTGGCACATCGCAATACACCCAAGATGTAAGCGAACATTGTAGAGCCAGACTCGCAACTACTTATGTTGTCGTTTCTTCTCGGGCGAGGAACACATAAGAGAGCTGCAAACAATGCTTTCGAAGAAGGAAGCTTCCTTGCTATGCATGCTACTCGAGTACAGATATGGTTAGCCTCTTCGTTCGTTCCTTCTTCGTTGTACTTCTTGGAAATGAGCCTGATAAACTTAACGACACGGAAGTCAAGAGAAATAAGACTGCTACTTCAGGCATGTTTAGTACCTTTTTTCCTAGCAAAAGTAGCGTCATATTGCAGGCAATTTTCCTAAGTATGCTTCAATATCAATTTTGCAATAGAGTCTTTTAAAAAGGACAAAAGATAAGAAACAACTGTTAATTAACAACGAAAAACTTTTCTTATGAAGCTTATTTTTAGCTTTTTGCTTTTCTTCTTAGAGGTGAGGCAATAAAGTGGCACATTTTGAGCTTAGAAGCTGATGTTGCTGGTTCTGTCCTTACTGAAATGGCTGTAGTAGTAGTGGTTGGTCTCTTGTAGTCGATGTCGAAGACAGAGTAGTCAGAAAAGTACGTGACACACATGCCTTGCTGGATACTCGATGGAATTCTCTACTCGTAACCTCGCAAACCAAAGACACATTTTAGGACATCTCCTGAGGCTGAAAAGAAAGTTTTCAGGTTTTGCAAAAACCTTCTGTTCTTCCAATGTGTGTGAATTTGCTCTGTCCTTGGTGAGAAAAGATTAGAAAGCAAAAAAAAAGTGATTATGGTATTCTTGTCCTCATTTGCATCTAAAAGCATTACAATGCCCCAAAAATAGCAACAACAAGTATCAGTAATTTGAAAAGCATGCAAAATTGATGAGAGGGACAAAGCAGGGCTAATCTCTCTTTGATGATCCATTTTGTTATGCGTTTGTGGAATGTTATCAACTTTGGAATACTAGTTGGAGGCAAATGCATTTCTGTGCAAGCTTGCCTAATCAATGGTAGCAGAAGGGTCAACTGCTTGCTTGCGCTAGTACACTAGATACACTTTCCTTCAAAAAATGCAGCAGAAAAGATTGTCCTGATGCGGCACAAATAGAAGCTTTTGTCCTTAACGCCGGGGCTTTTTCTTCCACCTTGAGTAGACGAGTGTGTGTCCAAAGTTTGCCGCCTTGCTATTCCTAACGGACGAAGCAGAGTGAGTAGTCGAGCTGAGGAGGTCAAAAGTTAAAAAGACTTCTTTTTCAGTGTGGTAACTTTTTACTGCTAGGGCTTTGTTGTGAAAAAGTTTTGCGCTCTTCATTATTTGTCCCCTTGTTCCGCTTCTGTACTTTAAAGGGAAAACATCAAGAAAATTTAATCGTTATGTATTCTGAGGTCGATTTGATAAAGTTTTCGTCTTATCAAGTGGATGTTTTTTGAAAGAGTGTTTTCCCAAGGAGTTCCAATGGAGATCGAATTAATTCAACTTTTCACATTGCAATCTTCTTGAGCTCGGAAATAGGATGAGGCTTAGCAGCCGAGCCGGCAAGGCCATATCAAAAGCCGGAGATGCATCTTTCAAAGTCTTTATGAAACAAAATCTGAATATCTTGCCAAAGTAAAGTTAAGTCCTTCTTCTTTCTTCAAAGTTAAAACACTTTTAGGACAAACAAGTGAATTACTTCACACACTTCCAGGCTCGCTTATATCAACACTTGCAAATGCATCTTTTCCTTAAAAATCCTTGTTTTTTGGTGGGTTGTGCTGCATTTTGTATAAAAAATGTATTATGAGGAGAGAGAAAATATGGCCTAGTGCTGTTTTATTCTTAGGGGGTCTTTCTTTCTCAAATCCTCGGGGATCAGCGGAGTGGGACTGCATGCGACGGGACTTTGTCAATTTTGAGACTCGGACAACTTTCGTATATAAGAGGGTAGAATGAGCGAGGAGGAGGAGGAAGAGAGCCAGTTTTGCTGCATCGATTTAGCTGTATCAGCAATTTTGTAAAATAGTAACAGGCGAATATTTTCTTTTTTAAAAGTCCAAAGGCTACAAACAAATATTTAGATATTGCAAATTCTTCATTAAAAATTATGTACATACAATCTTCCTTGGTAACAGTAAAGAAAAGAAAATATCGGAAAGACCAAATTATGAACTTTTACTTTAATATTTTGGCATTTTTCCTGTTAATAAATCATACAAAGAGAAAGTACTTTATGTAATCGTAAGAATTATCTCAGTGTTCTTTTGAAAAGGATTGCAGCAACATCATTGCATTCATATTTCCTGGCAAAATACTTGGCAAATACAATATCCTTTTTAAAGTAGGTAAACAATAAACATACACTATTTTGAAATGTTTGAACTAACGTTTAAAACTACTTGTCTGCCTACCCTTAAGGAGCCAAATTTTGTGACATTAATACAAAAAAGTCAAGTGGGAATAACAAGGGGGCAATGAATAATTCTTCTTTCGCCCCTACTTCCAGAGGTGTTCTAATAACAGGGGAGTCCTGTCAAGAAAACTTTTGTTTTTAGCGACCCCCCTTCCCCAGAGTCCCTCCCCCTTCTAAGTGACCCAAACAAGCTCAAGAATGTGCTGTGCTTTGTTTGATGGACTCTTTATTTCCTAATGATGATTGTTATACCGTATCATTTCCGTAGCAGAGTAAATGACTGCGCAATTGTTTTTCCGACTGTCTTTTTATTTGTTGCCTGAACAAAACTTTTTTCTACGGTCTTTTCTTAGTGTAATTCGATAGATTATGCTCCAAAGCTTGGATGGGGACCTAGAAAAGGGGGATCAAAGTTTTCTCTCGGTTTAGACATTGACACCGCAATACTCTGCTGCTGCACTGGCCATTTCCTTTGCCACATGAAGTTAAAAACTTTTCTGGGTGACAATTTTCTAACGGTAAAGCGGCGGAACCTAAACTAATGAAAAAACAATGTCGTTGGTGGTGGTGCTGGCCCAGAGCATTAAAGAGCGGCGCTCCCCAAAAGTGGGAGCGCAAGTGGCGCTCTTTTTGCAATGAGCGCGAGCGGCACTCCTTAAAAATCAGGGAGCGCGAGGGGCGCTCGAAAAATTAGGGACCGGTTAATACTCTGGGCTGTTTCTGTAATGCAGAATTGGTAGTGGTGGCTAGAAAGTTGAAACTATAAAGTTAGAATGAGGAGACTGCTTTTTGCATTATTTGGGCCCATGGAATAGTCGTCTAGGAATGCAGAGTCACAAAAAAGGATCTAAGTTGAAACAGTTTTAGAGAATTTCTAGAAAAATACTGTCCCCCTCTGTTCCCTTATAGTCTCGCTTTCAAATGGCAGTAGAACCAGTTTTGAAATGTCAAGAAATGCTTAGACCAAAACAAAAGGGATGCATAAATTGTAAGCAGGACTATTGCGTTGTTTTTTGGCTAGATGGCTTTCTCTTTTATTAATTACCCATAAGAAACAATATGCATTCAAAGCAATTTATCTAATTGATAAGTTGGGGGGAGGAAATCTTTGACCTTGAGGGGTGAATATTGAGTAGGGATGTTTTCTTTGGAAAAGGCAAGTAAAACCAAGAAAACATACGGAATTATTGCATGTAAGCACATTACAACATCACAAAAGAAAGCTTGCATTTAGGCTTGAAAATCTTCTTTTCAGCACTGAAATTGGTGTAGTAGTAGTAGCTTTAAAGAATCCAAGTAGTGCACTTTTCCCAAAGCTTAAAATGGGTAGTGGTCGGTGATACACATAAGTACTACGTACAATATTCGAAAACTCTGTTGCTAAGCTTTCTAGCTTTTACAACAACCGCTGTTGAAGTCAAAGTACATAGTTTGACTTTGAAGCTGAGAACAAACTGCAACAACAACAACCTCAAAAAAAAATTCGTTGCAGTTTCAGAAAGTTTTAGTTTCTATTCTTTTATAGAAACGGTAGAAACTGGTAATTTTAAGTAATTGCCACTGAAACAATCATAAGAGGTGATTTAGAAGGTGGGTTGACTTTTTTTTTGCTCTTAGCAGATTTATGCATTGTGCCAGGCAGTAGCAGTAGTACTTCTATAAAAGTTGGCGATTTCATGTGCTCTTGCTGACAGAATGATGATGATGGATTGAACCTTTGGTTGCGTTGTGCTGGTTGCTAACAGAGCAGCAACTCAATTGTGGAAGGGCTGTGTAAACAATGCTGCCCTGTCATTTTTTTTTTTGCCACCACCAACACTTCAGTCCATTAGGATCTCTCAATGGGCAAAAGGGCTACTGTCCAATTCCATTATCAGGATTTGGATGGGTTTTGATGGTCTATTCTTCTTTCCTTTTCAGGCTTAAGATCATGTTGCTTCGGTTTCTACTCCTGGCTACCACAGTTTTTCTGGTAAAGACAAAAGTGAAAGCCAATGAAGATTCTCCGAAGAAGAAGCCCGGACCTCCACCTCCGTCATTTGTGGCTGTTGTCCCAACGTCGATCATGGGCGACTTTGACGGTGCCCTCTTTCCGTTTTTGATAGAAGAGACAACTACGACGACAACGACAACAACTCCGGCACCTTTTGGTACATTTTCTGCTACTTTCACGATATTGCTAAAACCATCCAATAGTCATCAATGTTGCATATTTCAGAAGGCTTTTTGCAGTATTTTAAGCAATGAATCAAAGCAATTCTTCGATAAATACAGCAGAATAATAGAAAAATGGTTTAGTTTGTGGTTACATAAACTTTTTTTGACAGGGTATGGTATGACCTTTGTAGTAAGTTAACGCAAAGAACGCATTAGCATGACGTCAGAAGCAGTACCTACTGCGGCCTTGCAGCAACGTAATCCGCAGGTGTTGTTTCCGTCAAAATCAATGCCTTTTCAGGTTTTACCACCACGATCAAGCAATTTGCGGGTTGCTCAATCAATAAGCAAGCAAACCACCAAGCCTCCTTTTCATGTTCTACCATGCAAAAGTGGTGGATTTTAGTCTTTGATGTAGATGTCGCGAGTGAAATGGGCCGTAACAAGGCCGTTTTTAAAGCTGACCGACCTTTTAGATAAAAGAGTAAGAAGAAGAAGACTCTTTTAGCTTTGTCATGAGACAGGTTTTTCATGCAAAAAAAGACAGAGTCAATGACAGTATTTTAGGTTAGCTTGGTATAGTGGTTGGTGCAGTTAGGTTAATGACTGCGGTCTGTCAAGAGGACAAGGAGAAGGAGGTCCTTTTTTGCTATGGTAGCAAAGCAAGTAAAAGTGGTGGCGTTAGCAGCAGCCAGGAAAACATAGTGTAGACAGACCATGGTGACGACATTTATGGGCAAAAGTATGGCAACAAGCTTCTACATACTCCTCTGCTCTCACTATGTGATAACTAAGCTTTCTTAGAGGCAAATGGAGCCCTGATTTATTGGAAAAAAGCAGACCCTCGATGGAGGAAGGAAGCAGAAAGCTCTGTTTCTCCTTTGGCCTTTCTTTTTAAGAATGTGGTAAAGCCTCTTTTAAGATATGCGTCAGATAAAGTTGCTTTCTAAATCAATTATAATTCAACTCCAGTAGAATATTCATTAGAGGTCTGAAATCTGAAATGAGAGCCTAGTAATTGAATTTCTGCTGTGCATTTATGTCTGATAGAATCGAAAGATAGGCACCACAGAGTTGAATCTTGGCCAGCAGACATTTTGACCCTATTTTTAAGGGACCTCCCCTACTCTCATTTTCTAGTCCTCTTCATACGAATCATAGAGTTGGCTTCCTCTATTATGAGTAAGCAGTTCTAGGCTTCACAAAAGAATTTTCATTCCACTTTGCTTGGAGTACAACGCACGTGGCACTCTGTGCTACTCAAATCTGAGCTCTCTGTTGCTCCTCTAGAAAGCAAGATAAAGAGAATTTTCCAAAAAGATGTAGAGAGTAGGAAGTTTGTTTGCATGCAAACCAACTTTAGAGCAAAAAAAAGAAGGGTACTTTAGGGATTATTCTGCTACTATTGAGACTATTGTCTGTCAAATGTAGGCCATTCAGGACTCAACTAAACTACAAGTGGAGTCACTCAAGGCAATAGAATGTGGGAATTAGAGAAAGGAAGAGGAGAAGACACCAAACCAAAGGAAAACCACTTGAAAAAGTCTGTAAAAGAAAAGGGCCTACTCATTTGCTGGTGGTTCTTGATGAGTCAAAATGAATAGTGGCTTTCAAAAATAAAGAGGACTTCTTTCTTCTACTATTTTTTTAAAATGGAAGAAAATTCTTCCAGATTTAGAAGGGAAAAAGTTTGCTTCTTGTGCAAAGTGGTGTACAGTAGCATAATAGAAAATCTCTTTGAAAATAGAAGTCATGGAAGACTGCACTGTAGGGAGAAAGATAATCAAATAACACTGAATGAGCAAAGTTTCTCTTTTTGTGTAAAAGGAAAAGTTCGAATTCTTGTATTCTTTGGCAATATGGTAGAGAAAACTTCATATACAGTATGTACATGCACGCTTTTTGAAACGTTAGAAAGTGACAAATGGGGGAATACACTTTGCATTTATGCATACTACAGTAGGCCTACTTTCAAGACATAATTCATGGACAATGCTTTTATTTTTAGGAGCTGCCAAAGTTGATGTGGTGACCTCATGGGTCCTCTTAGGTCACCAAGCCATCCTTAACTGCAACGCAGACACTCTTGAGGAACAATTAGCAACTGTGCTTTGGTATCGTGGGACAAAAGGCGAACCAATTTTCACGTAAGTCTTCAAGTTTTAAAACGAAAGGTCCCTTGGGACTAGTGTATATATTTTAGTGATTACCTGTAATAACCTTGTGTGACAAAATAGGCGTAGAAAAAAACGAGTCCTCGCGCTGCTTCCGACCCGGTTTTTCGGTCATATAAATGACAAGCAGTTGAGTTTGGCGAGAAGAGGCATTTGTCCTTGTCAAACTTGGGGAAGTAGCAGAGTAGAGAGACTCTCTTAGAAACTTTGCTACCTGACCCTCTTCTTCGTGTCAGGCACAATTAAGAATACTAGAGCTGGAATAGGAGTGGTTGTGAATTCCTTTCTTCCTTCTCTTACTACCAAAGTCGAGACTTTGCAAGGCCAATCAGCAGAGAGTTAGTACACAAATCCATCAGATCCCTTTTCTGCACTCTCACGATACGAAAATTGGGTTAAGAGTGTAGTTGGTGTTCACTGTTCTTCTTCCCATGAATCGGAATGTGCATTTACAACTGTCATGAATACTTTATGTTGTCACTCACCGCTAATCTACCGCTGTAGTATTTTTAGGTGACAGACTGACTGCACTTGACTTTGATATGACGCGTTTATATTACTTTTCGTTTTGTATTCACTATTCATTCTGTCAGGATCGTTTTTTCTCTTTTATAAACTTTTTTTGAGGATTTGTCAGAGCAAATTAGGGTGAAGGAAGTCAAGTAAATTGTAATTGGCCAGGAAACCTTTGCTTAACTTTTTTGTATGTGCGTACAAAAACTGAGGTTTTAATTACTTAGTACTATAAAGACCAACACTAACCTTGTCCTCACTCTACTTTCTATATGCACAGATCAATCCAGAATACACTTACTTTAGTTTTTACACACCATCTTTTTTGTGCTTATCTTACCCTACAGTGTTCAGAAATTAGAACATTAGAAGGACTTTTCTTTGACAGCTTTATGACTTTGAGTGACCTGCAAATTGCTTTTTGGCAAGCTGGAGCTATGAAACACCTAAGTAATTTATAGATGGATCTACAACTAGCAAAAAGCTTTCATATCCTCGATTGCCAGCATGGAAAACAATTTTGTACATCATGCACTTTGATGTATTCTATGTACCACCAGTTGGGTACATTTGTTTATTTCAAAGATGCTAGAGGGAGTTCCAACCTGTATGATGTTGGCAGCATTAGGTTTCAGCCTCCAACCTTTTTAGAATTGGAATCTAGGTCAAGCTTTGAAAAAGACCTACTGGTATGTACCTCAAAAGGCAGAATATTCAATCAATGTCGAAAGTTTTTCATCCTCCATCAATTTTGGCTTTCAATGCTCTAGTACAGCTACAGGTAGCCCGGCTGTTCTAACCATTTTGTAATATCACCAGGCAGGGATCAGTTTAGAGAGGGAAGGAGGGGTGCAAAATTTCTTTGCCATTAAATGTCTCCATGGATTGTGCGGCAGCTAGCGGAGCAAGGTCCCAAGTTTTTATAGAAAGCTGTCAAAAGCAAAATGTCTTGCTAGCTTCCTAAGAGATTTATCTCCGTCACCAACAAGCAATCTCCCAAATGCTGAGAAGCATCTGACACTGGCTTTTGATACAGAAAATCAGAAATGCCATCTCATAATCTGGCCTTTCTGGCCTTTTGTCACCTGGTGCTGCTCCTGTATCATTCTATCACGTTGTATGTGGTGTAGCTTTTCGCATTGGATGCTGAGAACCATGGCACACATGGCCTTTATCTGTCATATCTGGAAAAACCAACAAAAGGATATTATTTCCGCTAAGCAACAATGGTTGGCGTTCTAAGAACACCACTCTGACACATTTTTCTCCCTCTCCCTGCTGTAATTCATACTTTTTCTGAAAGCCAGAAGGGGGAAAAGTTTGACATAACAAGTCTCCTGTCACTTCGCACTTTACCAAGTTTTGAAATAAGTGCGGTGGTTAAAGGTTCATTCAGCAAATATGAAATTCCAAGAAGTCCAGGGAGGGGGGCTACTAAATGCTTCTATAAATACTGATTAGTGCCATGGTCACCATCTTGTTTTGAAAATGATTAGGTGCCTATGTAAGAAAAATGGAAAACAAAGATGGAGGTCATCGCACCAGTCAGTATTTATAGAAGCAGGCCACTAACATGATGACCACGAAGATATTTTCCAATCATTGCATTCTTAGTGTCGTCCATGAAGTCACGAAGAAGAAGGACAAGGAAGGCAGGCAGGGGGCCTTCAAGATACAATACTCCTCCAGTTCTCCTTTCATTTTATGAAAAGTATGAATGCATATAGTGGCTAGTGCTTTCAGCTGCTTGTGGTCGACGGAAAAGTAAGGCTTTTAACGAGATTGTGGACTTTATACGGGGGGCTAGCTGCTGCCGGGCCATTCTATGCTATCATTGCCATTTCTTCTAAAGTTATGCCCCCTTGGCAATTTATCCTGACTCCAAGTTGACTCCGTGGAGTAGAGTATCAAATATTTTTTGGCTGTTACAGCACAAGTTGTCTTCAAAGTGGAAGAACAACTGGAAACTGGAAAACTTTGGGAAATTTTTCCGGCTCCTCCACTCAGTAGACAGTTTCCAAATCCAAGTAGTATTTCAAGACCTGAAAGGTAGGACGACTTGAAAAGGGCAACCATGCAGAAAATTGGAACCGTGACGGGACGCAAAAAGTCGTCGTGGTCCTCCTCGTCGTCGTAGCTTTTTTCTTCTTGTTCTAAGAGCGTAGTAAGTAGAGACTGCAATTTGAAAATGGGACTTTGACTGGTTCTCAGAAAAGTGTCTAGATGGCATGATGAAGGTGCAAATAACCTGGGGAAAAAATCAGCAAGAAAACAATTGTGTCTATACACAGAACAGCAGCAGCAGTCAGTAAATGGTACAGAAGCAGTAAAGAAAACAGATCGTAAATCATACTAAATGACGTCAATGCTCCTTTCGGTTGACAGAGTAAAGTACATTTTTGAAAGTTGCCTTAGAAATGCAAGCAAGAAGTAGTCCCTGGTCGACGACGGACATTTCGTGATGAAATGCAATACAAATAGGTGCCGGTGCTGCGCTTATTTCGGAACCAAAACGACTTCTTTTGCTTTTGCTATTTCTAAAGGAGGAGAGGAGCAGGATTGTTGCAAGCAATTGAATTGAAGACTTAGAATGGCCGATGGTGTAGAAGTAAGTTAAAAATACTTTGGGAAGAAGTGAAAGCCTCATCAGATCTGGAGCCAATTACATCTGGACGTGGTGTTGGTGCGAAGAAAGCCCTCGTCTTCAATTAATTTCAAAACTTGCGCCATTTCCTAGTTTATGACTACTTTGTCAGATGATATTGCGGCAATTTCTGTCTTCTTTAGATCACTTTAAAGAAAGAAAATGGTATTAGAGTTAATGTGGATGGCAGCTTTCTTGCATTTGCTTAGAGTATTATTCCCTACAGTGCTACAACAGGGGCCAAAAACACAATTGTGACATGACTACAACTGGAAGAAGACTGGTACTGATGCTACTCCTTGATGCGAGAGGAGGGCAAATCCCCAAATACTCATTAGGGCTGCACTTCTTGATAAGAATCTATATTGCGCTACTGTTGGTTTGCCCCCCAGAAGCCTTAGTTTTGGGCCTTCTTGGCCTTGAAATGTCTACATATATGCGTGCCTATCCCACGTGAATTGAATATTTCTTAAAAGTCGATGAACCAGCTGCTTTCCCCGAAATGTCAATCTTCTTATTGCCCCAAATCGGGTGGCGCGGCATTCATAATTGTGAGAACACATTCAAGACACGCATTTTTGTTCCGACAAGAAAAGGCATATATCCGGCTGTTTGCATGTTCGAAGCAACTTCACTTTTTTGGTAGAGAATATACCGTGTAATATACTACCTACTCTCAGCAGGTCTCTACTACCTCTTGAAATAATGTCACAAGTACTTCAGAGTCAAGCACGTTTGAGAGGGCAGTTCAGTTTATGTTTAACTGGCGCGAAGGCGAAGCTATTCTGCTCTATTGTGTTTTTACAAACACCGGAAATCACGCAAACTTCCGTCAAAATGAATTTTGTTAAAAATTGAATTTTCTTTGCAGATATGACGCCAGAAATGAGGCTTTAAATGCGTCAATTTGGAGCGAAGATGCGCCAAGAGGTTTTGGTTCGCGAGCCCAATTTGACCCTAAAGATATCAGTCTTCGCATTGACAATGTTCAAGAACACGAAGGTGGCCTTTATCGGTGTCGCCTCGACTTCAAAAGGTCACAAACGAGAAATGTTCTGGTCAACTTGACTGTCATTGGTAAGGCAACGCATACCAAATTCAAATAGTTCAAATTAAGAGAGGCTTTTCAAAATTTCCTTTGGCCTTCTTCTTGTACATTATGCAATGTCTTAGAAGTTATCTTTACTTGCAGTGCCGCCAGATCCACCACACATATTGGATCCCAATGGTCGTCGACTTGGCTCGCTAATAGGGCCTTATGATGAGGGAGAATCCTTGATCATCACTTGCATGTCTTCCCAAGGTAATCAGAAATGGGAATCCATAATCCTATATGTGGGTTAATAATACAATGAATCCCCTATGATTAAAAAACTCTGATAGCTGTCTATATCAGAATGAAAGGATCTTCAATATTTGCTAAGCCCATCAGACATGAGAATTATGAAACAAAGGAAAGATAATCTTCAAGACCTGTAGATCTGTAGAGTCTTTGCTCTAAGGAGACAGACATCATTAATTATTTTTCTCATTAGGTTATCCATTACCCCAGCTGATCTGGACAGCAACTCGCGACCTTGAGGGGGGCGGATTCGAAGTGGTTGACCCCACTTTCGAGACCACTCCTGAGGGTGACGCAACTCGTAATACATTGATGGTGAAAGATCTCGGTCGAGACTACTTTGGATCCACTTTCACATGTTTGGCATCTAATAACAACGTTACGGAACCTGTGAATACCAACGTTACCATTGACATGAGACGTGAGTAATGTTTAGAAGTGCATCAAAATTATTATTCGTTTTATGCCCATAACACATACCTTTTCACTACTGTATTTGCTACATAAGACATGTATTTTCGTGCTTCTCCTGCATTCTTTATTTCAGTTGTCGTGAGCAAACCTATTTCAATTGCATGCACCTTTGAGGTTCATTGCATTTTCGTTTCTTGTTAACTGGCATTTCTAATGATATGGGTGCCCCTACCTAAATGAGGTGTTAGCTAGGAGAGTTTTTTGAAGAATCCAAAAAGTTTGAGGAGGAAATGAGCTGCTACTTGCAAGTTTTGCTGTGTTAATGAATATAAAGTGAAAGACCTCGTGGTACACCATTTGTCAGGGCAGTGAAACAATGCAATGCACAGGAGAGGAGGCCCATTTATGGTATCTTTTTAGTGAGCTCGTTACATACTACAACGAAGGTAGAGTAGCAGTAGCTTGGACAAGAGAGATTTATGTTGGCTGTTGAGCATGGAATATCTAGTAGTGACTTCAGTATTGCTACCTAGTGCTGCACGCAAGGTTGAATGTTGACACAATCAAGGTGAAACTGTAGGAGCCGAGCAAACAAAAAGTTGAGGAAAAACTTCGTCGTTGATCGTTTACATTATTCAAATAGGCAAGGAAGAAACCAGAGCAGGAAAAAGGACCAACTCTCCCAGCAACTGAAAGAAAGAAAGACGGAGTTGAAAGAAAAGAAACGACTCAACTCTTTCCATTAATTTGGAAGAAGATGTTGACAATATTCTTATCAGTATTCAGTATTCGGAGATTGGTTGAAAAAGGAGAACAGAGTACATATAGACTTTGATATGCATTAGGTCCTCCTCTGCATAGTAAACCAAAGTGATTTCATCGCATCTGAGAAGCTTTCTCATATGCATGTTTACTCACATGCAATATTTGCTTACACATTTGCCCTTCTCAATATCTGTCTAATCAGTAAATAGCGTTTGCAAGGCAGCAAAAAAACCTTTCAAAACACCCTTTTGGCAAGAAAAATTCCAGACTGCTTTTGAAAAGCAGTTTATTGAACTTAATTTGGTTGGAATAAGGAATTCTAAAGGAGAGAATGAAGGCGTAGAATAGGCCTTCTTTTCTCTCATTCTCTACAAATTGAAAATGGAGAAGAAGAAGCCTAAATGTGGCTTCGCTTTGCTCGTCGTCTACGTTGGCAAAAACACTTGAGAGTTTGAGTGCAGTGGGGCATTACGATGAACTAATGGAAAGTCAACATGGGCTTTGTTCACCTTGTTATGCAAGAAATAGCTCAACTGTAGTACTAGAAGCTCAAGTACTACAAACAGTACAACTTGTACAACTAGTACAAATGCGGGAATCCAATATTATGTATTGGGATATCACCTGCAGAATACAGTAGCTTGGGATAGATATGATGCCACAAAGGTAAACCAAGCTTCAAACTCAGAAGGTTTTATAGATGAAGAAGAAAAAGCTGTTTACAAATCACCCAAAAAGTCTCATTTTGATCGTCCATTTTTGCAAGTGTTATGAAATAGAGTTTGAGCTTACTAATCCCGATCCGGGAAGAAGTAGTTTATAAAATGTGTTGTACTCTAAGTTTCCATAGTCTATGCAAGATTTAGAAGAACCAATGGTTTATTCAAACCTTTACTTTTCTGTTTCAGTGCGGCCTCAAACGGTGACCATCTCACCTCCAACGGAGCCATTTTCGGTGTCTCGCCTAGCCGTACTAGAATGTCGCAGCTCGGGATCAAGGCCACCGGCCACAATAACTTGGTGGAAGAGAGGAAAATTCATGGGAAAAGCCAGCGAAGAGGTAGGAGCAGCACAACTTGAAAACACTAGTTTTAGCTCCCGGTTTTGTTAAGCGGGGCCTTCGGCATGAATTTTTGATCGTTGCTAAAGTGACTAAATAGGCCTTGGGAATTTTTACATCTTTTATGTGGATGCTACTCTTAAAAGATTTTTTAAAGTCGAAAAATGTAACATAATCGTATCCTTTTAAAGTATTAAATTCATTCATTCATTCTTAGAAGTAACTTTTTTGTATTGTGGGAATACAGCATTACTTCCAAGAATGAATGGCGAAATGGTGATTCTAAGAAACTGAAAAAAGACTGAAAAGAAGAAGACTGGGAATTTATTGGCTTTGTCGATTGCCATTTGGCCGATGGCTCACTGCTGCGGTTCGCTATAGTATTTTTTGCCTTTCTGCCACAATTCTAAGACAACACTTTGAAAGGCTTGTGACAATACAGAAAGGTCAAGAAGACGACAGCAGCAGCAACGCCAGCTAACCTTTCTTTTTCTCTTTCGAAGCCTTCACTCTGCAATAACTTTTTTTCTAACGGTAGAAAATGGGTTCTTGTCACAAAAAGTTAGAGTGCAGGGAAGTCCAAAAAGATATGTTCAATGTGATTACTAAAACCAATGCGTTGTGTGGCCTTGGGAAATAGGTAGATGGGGCTTTCTCTTGGTAGTCTTTGAACTATAAATTTCCCCAGCAGTGACACATGAGGGGTGGCATGAGGATGCTATTTTACTACTAGTAGAGTCTCTACTCTAGACTCCACCTTCCTAGTAAAGTCTAAACCAAGGTATTATATTTTCCAGTTTCTTCGAGAGGGGACAGAAACCATCACCAGGTCTCGCATTGCATTTCATCCCAAGCCTAACGACCACGAACGTGACGTGATTTGCCGCGCAGAGAACACTAACATTGCCAATTCGGCCATCGAGAGCTCCTACAAACTCACCATACATTGTAAGTAGCTTGTTTTTGCATTTCACCAGCAGATAGTACAGCCAGAGAATACAATTGAAGTGCTTTACAATACAACACCAAATACTACAGGACATGTACTGCATGTACCTAGAAATGCCGCCAAAATAAGACTATCAACTACCATTGTGCGTCAAACTACTGCCGCTCTTTGAAATGTTTGCTTACTTGGTGTGTGTCTGAACAGTGAACAAAGGCCTTTAACGAAGCCTCTCCAGTCTCCTTACCACCACCATAATAAATAAAACTAACGTAGCCTTTACAACCTCCAACTACACCACGTTTAACTGTTATTCCTATCAAGACCTTGTAGTAGTAGTGGAGTGGCGCCAAAATGTAATTGGGAATTATGACCCCTTATCCTATTATTGTGCAGTAAGAAGGCACAAGAAGTGGATCCATAATGCAAATTGCCGTGCCATTAGAAAGCTGCTCCTGTTTACGAGAAGACTTGGAGTTCTAGTAGTCATGCTGCTTTATTATTGCTCTCGATGCACCAATACAGAGCAACTCTACTAAGGACGCGACGAGATGAAAAATGAATACAGAATATAAAAGCAAAAAGTTGTCAAATTAGAATGAATATGCATTTGGCATATGAGACAGGAAGAAGAATTAGCTTTCTTCTTTATTACGCTTCGAGGGTTTTGAACAACACAGACAGCGAAAGTCAAGTCTGCTGCATAGAAAAAAAAGACTCATTTCTTTATGCTTTATGCTTGGGGCCATGTTATTGTAATTGTTGTAGAACTTGTATTGAAGTTTCAAAAAAAAAGTTTTCTACTTCAAAGAAAAAGGATCAAAACTTGGCTTCTTCATTTTCGCAGTGTCGCGCGCGCTTCTTTTTGCCCTTCCAAGTCAGTCACGTAATGCAGCTATCATCCTTCATCGTCACAACACAGTACAGTGTATTTTATGCAAAAATGAAGAAGTTCTTTTCTTCTCTAGAGACTTTAGTTAGTATCAGACATGAAAAGAAGCAGAGAAGGAAAAGTTATTATTTCCAGCGCTGCTGCTGCGCTCTATGTCATCCTATTTTCTGATCAGTTCCAAACGCTTCTCTATTTTTCAGATCCACCCAAAGTGCGATTGAGTCTTGGCAGCAGCATCGATCCCAAAGCCATTTCTGAGGGCAATGACGTGTATATGGACTGTGAAATCCGAGCCAATCCTAAAGCCTACAAAGTCGAGTGGAGCCACAATGTTCGTAAAATCTTTTTACACAGCAGTACACACTGTTTGAATATTGTCAAAAAAAGTCTCATTGTTGATTTTTCAATTTTTCGTTTGCCAAAAACCAACATCAGAATCTTAAATACTCATTCAAATATTGGAGAAAGAACACCTTCAGATGTGAAAATCCAAGTGAAATGAGACTTTTTTTTAGTGATTTTCAAACACATTGTGACAAGGGCCTTAATTTTTAAAGCCACAGGTTGTATAACTTATAGGATCCATAATTGTCACTTTTCGTATAATCAGTAATTGCGTCTAGCCAATCACACTTAACTATTTAGTCATGGAAAAGATTGAAGGAAATGAAAAACATCTTTGTTCAAATACTGCAAAAAAAGAAGAAAACTGCAGTGTTTTTTAACGAATGCACTTATTTTTACAGGGGTTACGAGTGGAGTCCAATCCTTCATCAGGCGTGCGAATTTTAGCTGGAGGCAAAAATCTAGTATTGCAAGGCATTCGAAGGCACCACAGTGGCAACTATACTTGCACTGCTTTCAACTTGGAAGGGGAGGACACCTCGAACCCTGTGGCCATCACTGTCATGTGTAAGTTACGGCATTTTTTATTTGAACAATTTTGACCTTGAAGACTTGAAGAGAAAGAAGCAAAAACTTTCAAAACAGGAAGGAAAATGTGGTTTTCTGACCCCTTTATCTATTTGTGATGAGATGATGAAATGTGTGATACCACATTTGTAGTAGGTTTTCCTTTCAAACTCCTTCCAGATGTTGCCAATCTAAACATCTTTGCTCCCCATCACCACCTCTTACCAACGGAAGACACAAACTCATCCCCTTTCGAACGATCAATTACGGAAGAGTAGGTCATAATTTCCTGCTTTTGATGGGGACTTCAAATGAAAACCCACGTCTAAAATTAGTTCAGTCAAGGATGGATGGAGATCAAGTTTTTAATTCAAAAAAGACAAAGAGTTTTTATTCTGGGGATGATGATTTTTGCTTGAGGAATTGTAAAAGTTGAATCATTTCATTCATTAATCCAACAATGGATTTGGATAGGCCTAAAGCCTAATTTTTTTAACTTCTATCGCAACGAAACGCCGGCAGTTCGGCAGTACTACTTAGCGGGCCGGCGGTGCGGCTTTGCCTTCATACTTTTGAAGTTTGTTGTGATAGAAGTTTAAAAAAATAGGGTTTAAGAATACACAAAAAGTTCATTCAATGTTGCTGGACAAATCCTTCAAAATGAACTTGATATTGAATTTTGATAAAAGCATTTTTAATATTGGTAGTTTTTATATTGAATGCATAAATTGGTTCTCTATGTAGCATTTGGTTAAGTCCACATTTTCTTCTCGTGATACCGAAGTTGAAAATTGGACATTCAGGGGTGCAATCTTCAGTGAACCGCCACCGACGACTCCCAGGCAACTTTTGTACTGCTTTTCTAAAGCAAGTTGCATTTTCTAATAGACAAAGATTGACTTTTGAATAAGTTTACTCTTTGTATACATTGGCACTGATCAATAGCAAATTGGATTTCTTGAAACATTTCTTCTTTGTGATTGTCCCCATGAAAGATCACCTTCAATTCAGTGCTTCACCTTCACTCATGACGCATTCATAAGATCAATGAGTAATCAGAGTTGTATCAAAAGAGTATCCACAAATCTCTTCATTCATCTTCATTCACCATGCCAGCAGCAATTAAAAGTACTTTGTAACATGCCTTCCGTATTATTAATGTCTTACAAACTTTTGGTGTACCTGACGCAAGTTAGAACGTGTGGCCTATTTAGTATTAATAATATTGATCCTAATGCTGTGGTTATGCCATGATGTAACCCAAAAAAGCTTTCAAAAGAAGTATACGTACGCAAGTTTTATTCCCCCTGGATACATATGCTTTTTGAGACTACACGCATACATAGCAAATGAAATCATAGATGAATGTCCTCAAAAAAGTGGTGAAAAGAACCTTACTGGTTTTAGTACATCAATGGTTAGAGGCTTTGGACACGAGATTAGCGTGACTCAGTTCATTAGAGTGTACAAGAAGAGAGTCGTTGTGGGTGAAAGCTACGGCATTTATGGATGATCCCCTTTTTCTAAAAGAGATACTTTCTTGCTACTGCTGTTAGTACTAGCACTAGACTTCAAAGGATATATACAGTTCCTTAGGAGAAGCAGTAAAAGTAAGAGAGCCATTGGTTGCTTTTGACCGAAGAACAGTTACAGCATCATCTCCCTTCTCTTTTTCTGTCTGAATAAGAGGGTTCTCCCTTATGTATGTGGCATAAACATCTGCAGAAATAAGCTACATCTTGCTAGAGTGGACATTTCGAGTTTTTGACTTTTTATGCTCAGCGTGCACTTTTTACCAGATTAATTTTTCAGGTTGTAGAGGGAAAACAAGACACTGTGACATAAGAAGTCACTTTGGACAAAGTCATAAGATCCAAGAACAATTATCAAACATTTAGGACCGTTGGCTAGACTCTCACGGTCAAAAAAAGGAAAACGAATTTTGCAGAGTGTCCTTATGTCATCAAGGATTTGCCAAAGGTCACGGATAAAGTTTTATGTTTATGTTCATTCGTCCCATTTAATGTGCCAAACTGCTGTCAGATTGCCATCGTATATCGTTCTGGTAATTCCGAGATTTGTAACGCCCTAGTTGAGAGTTCTTTTATTGTAGTGGAATATTACACAAAAGAAAAAGTCCAAGAGGAAGAAGGGAGCAGGGGAACAGAACTGGAGAAATGGGCAAATAGAATTGTAGGGTACCTTAGAGAAAAGAGCAGCAGAAAGATATGATAGAAAAAAAAACGTGCACGCCATCTAGCAAGCAGCATGGCAATGAATGCAATTTTGGATGCAGATCTCTCATATATCCGCAATTCAGAAATGCAGGAGGAGCAGGAAGCTAGTGTAGCAACGTGGTAAAAGCCAAAAAGATGCATGCATGCGAGCAAGCAAGAAGGTCCTTTCGATCCACTAAAAATTTGACTACTTTGGGTGCATTTTTTTTCTTCTTGTCCCTATTTGGAAATGAACACCTGTTCCCTAGAGCAAACCCTCTACCCTACTTAGAAGATAGAGAAGAAAAGGAGTAGTGGGTCGTAACAAAAAGGAAATCCTTCCTCATATTTTATGTATGTTGCAACTTCTGAATTTCTTTCCCTTTTTTTCCTGAAGGCTACGGGGTAGAGTCAGTACCGGCAAAAGTCAAGAAGCATCGCAGTTTAAAGATTCATATTTTTTGCTATTTTGAAAATAAAAGTTATCAGATTGAAACTCGTGATTCTCTTCAAGGAAGTTTACAATAAAATAAAAAGATCATCAAAGATTCAAATATTCATTCTTGTTTTTCTTTTGAATTCCAGTCAAACCTGAGTGTGTCCACCATGAGCCAGTTACCCTCGGAGTTGTACCAAAAAGGGATGCTGAGGTAAGGGTAAAACTAATCCTCTGTCTTTTGAAAACCTAAAGTCACTGCATACAAAGTTGGCCGTATGAAAATTTCCCCTTTACTACATGCAACTTAATCTGAATCATTAGTAACGACTACATACTTGTAACTGTTCAATTCTGATATACTTGTTTCACCTGTATCGGACTTTTTTATTCTAAAGTAATTATGTCTTTAGTATATGTCGTAATAGGATGCCTTTACTACTTTAGAAATGATGATGATACAAATGGCAATACGAATTATTACATTACCGGGCTTATACAAAACGTTCGAGTAATTTCACCTCAAAACATTTATGTAATACGTACCAATGACCTGCTTTTCAACGATTTTTCGCTTTCTAAACAAAAATATAAATACTATGTTTAGAAATACGTTTGTATTTTTGGTAGGAAAAGGAGATGAATGCCGAAAATCTCTCAGGATTTATAAATGTTTTCAAAAGAGCGTCAGCTAGCGTATTTTTGAACACGTGTACCGTTTATGTACATGATTCAATGCGGCTTTACTCTTTCGTCAAAGTAACTCTTTTCGCTCTTTTCTCCCTTTGAACTTGGAATGCATGACTAAATCGGTTCCCTTTCTTTTGGAGAAAACCAATACGTTAAACGAACAGGATGAATGGCACTTGAACAAGAGGGGAAAATATGTCGAGAAAAATTGCTTTCTATTTTTTCTTGCTTCTTTTCCTTATACATTTTCATATGACTACTTATGCTCTAGAGAGAGAGACGTACATAGTACTAGTAAAAGTAGCATATCCACTTTTGGAATGTTTCTTTGATCATGTTTTTAAAGCTTTAATTTTGTTGATGTTTTAGAAGAAGGACGAGGAAATTTTCATAAATAAAACTTTTCTGTTTGACCAGAAATTCAATGATTGATGATATTTTCGTGATCCTTGAGGTCAATTTGTAAAATAGAATTTTAATTTCATAAGATTTTGCTTTAAAATCTAAGAGCTATTCCCTTATATAGAAAACGCTCAAAATACTGATTCTTATGTTGAGTTGACTCTAACACTATTGTAGGACTCCTACTATGTACAATAACAGTAAAGGTAGCCAAATCACGTTCATGCCATTTTGAAAACTACATTATCACATTTGCTTGCAAGAAAGCACTCTGTAGCTAGACTACAAAGGTGCTAAAGAGGCTACTTGCTAGATAGAGAGAGAATAGTTGCGATTTTCCTGCTTTGGAGGTGATAGTATAGTACATAGTAGTCCGAGCTATTATCCTACTAACTTTTTTGCACAAACATTGACCTGTTCCAAATACAATTCACCTGTCGGTGAATACAGTCATGCAACTCTGGTATTAAGCTTTTTTTTGCCTTTGCTGTAAGAAACCTTCTTCTTTCCAACCAAAATTCATTTAGATAGCAGGAAGACCTGGCAATACTTTAGTGACAGTGACTCTTTAGATAGGCAGGTTGTTTATTTCTTCCTATGAAATCACAAAAAAGTCTCAATATGAGAGGACGTGAGGAGCCTAGCCATCCAGCCTCCAAAAAAGAATAAAAATGGATGTTGTCTGGAAAACTGTTGTACTCGCACTACATTTGCAATTTTGCATTGAACGCAACGGCAGAAGTAGCACTGCAGTAAGAAGAGGGAAAAAAGGAAAAGAAATGGGAGCTCTTTTATCTAAAAGATGCCTCATACTAAGACGTCACTTTCGACTTATCTGTTGCAGACAGAACTTGAAGTGCCCTTTTAACAGTTCTCTTGAACTCTTAGTATCAGACCTAAAAAATCCCTTCTTTTTTCAACCTTTTATGATGATGAATGCAAGATACTATTTTAGAAATTGGAACATTTTTAAGTTTAAAAGAGAAACTTTTTAAAGTATTACAGTAAAAGTTCCAGAGAACTGTAACAATATCAGAAAAGAGGAGGAAAAGGACCGAAAGAGGCCCCAATAAAAAAGAAGGCAGCAGTACTACTACTGTAAGATTTGACCTCTAATCTTGCCTTTTAATCTTGAAGAGGAGCTTTTTTGCTGGTGTCCCTCTCTTGGGAGGGGATTTTCGTCATTGTCATCGACATTCATTTTTTATTCAGTGAAAACCCAAGTTTCTTTACTAAACTTTTTTTCTCCACCCTTTCCGACTAGGTTGTGTGTCGAATGCGAGCTCTTCCACTTCCCACTACCTTCCGCTGGACATTCAACAACAGCTTTGAGGCTAATGAGGTTCCCAGACACAAGTTTACCACCGATGGGACTCTTTCCAAACTCAACTATAGAGCCGAATCTGAAAAGGACTTTGGCGTGGTCCATTGCTGGGCGGAGAACATGTTGGGACAGTCAGCAAATCCCTGCATTTTTACACTGATACCAGCAGGTATGTTGGGTGTAGTTTGACAAGTTTGATACTATTTTCCTTTCTACCGCGCGAGAACTAAACAAATTTCTCGAAAAAAATAACTTCAGTACTCGGGCTGGTGCCTTCATAAAAATGAAAGTTGTAAAAACTCGATTATGGTCATTGTCGAGAATTTGGCTTTTGCCCAGAAGTACTACATCAGCAGAGCTTGTAGTGTGCGAAATTCAATCTCCCACGCTCCAATTTTATGGCTGTAGCCAAACGTGCAATGTAGTAAAAGTGCTGCCTTGAAAGCACTCGCGAAAATTGCTTGTAGTGAGTAGTGGTGAGGAAAATTAATCTTGTGACTATGCATCCCTAGATAGCCCCGGTAGCAAACCACTCGACTACATGGCAACACCCATCGCGTAATGCGCAGGATGAGCAGCGCTCGCAGCAGCTCTTCAATATCCATTTAAAACGTGATGAAGTTACATTTAATGAGCTTTCACCAGGGGGTCTGTTTCTGTGCTACAACGTATGTTTCAGTCGTAAAATAAATCTGCGAAACGCATGTGTGCCTACCAAAAAAACAAGATTGAAATATTTCGCACGAAATTTTTCAGATACCAATGTCTCAATACTAAGAAAAGTGGGGAGGATATTGTTTGGTGCACTTGTTCTAGTTGCTATGGTTTTGGTTTGGTACCAAATTGAGCAATATTGGGTAATTATTAGTTTAGTGCCTCAAAAAGTGTAGATCGCTAACTTCCCAAGATGGAACGATATCAAATAAGCAAAACCAGTTCTAAGACTCTTGACCCATTAATTGAAAGAGTTGACAAATGTCAAATTATGAGAAAAGTCAAAACGTAGTTTCTTTAAAAAAATCCGCACAATATTGAATTTGACAAAAAAAAAACATAAAGAAAACGCTTTGTAGAAGCGCGAAGTGCTGTTAGACTTGCGCTTAAAGAAAGAAAACTTTCAATAAACACTCTACAGACTTCCTCCTTTCTGAATAATAAAAGAAGCTTTAGAAGAGTTATTGAAAACGTCATGCAATACGTAAGGAAAAAAAAAACTATGCGACAATATTTGTGCTACTGTTACAATTTTTTGCTCTACTGTGTCTACACGAGATTTTTTTGCTTTGCAGGTCCCCCTGACGCACCTGAAAATTGCGACGTTCATAATCACACGACTCAAGGCCTGTCGGTCACATGCCAACGTGGGTTTGGAGGTGGCCTCGAGCAAACCTTTCACATGGAAGTGAGGGATCGGCATAGTGGGCACTTGTTGCAAAACCTGTCCAAAACAGAGCCCATCTTCACTGTCAGGTAGAAACAATCAATTTTCGCACAAAGAACAGCACCGCCTGAATTTTAAAAGAAGAAGGAAAAGTGGAAATGTAGTAGTGCAAGTTTAGTTTTTGAAATGTTTGCAGCAGCAGTTGTTACAACTTTTTTTAAGGCCATTGCTTGAGGAGGAAAAAAGGACGTCCTGCTTTGCAATAGAAGTTGTAAGACTTGCATTACTTATTGCCTTTCTAAACTTTTTTGTCATGATACTTACGATTCTTCCTTTTTGAGCCCTTCTTTTTTCCGAGGAACTGTCTAGACGTCTTTTTTCACCATGAAGCACGAAACAAGACCGTCCATAGTGTTTGAAAATCACCAAAAAAGTCTCATTTTACAAGATTACCAGCAAAGATTAAAAAGTAAAGATACCAAAAATCCAATTAATTTTGATTTTTCTTTTAAAATCAGCGCCATTTTTCCGCATGAAAATGAGCCTTATTTTGACGAATTTCAAACACTGTGAGATAGACTTCATTCAAAATGAAGAAAACGATAATTAACATATTCATTATGTTGTCTCTCCTCCTGGCTGCTGTGAACTATGCAAGGGAAATTAAAACATTTATTTTTTCTGCAAGAAAGAAAGAAAAGAGGTCGGTGAACGACTGAGAGAACTATAATCGTGAGATAGAGAGGAGTTGAGCAAAACGTGAGAATTGCCTTTGGGGAGAATTGACCTTCCTTTTACTTATGTTGCAGTGAATTCAAGACGAGCAAAGGCGTAAGCCTGAGCATATACTCTTCCAATTCCCATGGGCGAAGTATCAGCCAAGTCCATTTGGAAACAGCACCCTCAAAAGTGGCTGAGCTACAAGTTGGTAAGATAACTGCCTTTGCCTATATACTACACTGCAGTAACACACTGTTTGAAATCATCAAAAATGTCTCATTGGAATTTTCACGCCAAAACTGATTGATTTACTGCTATTTTACAAATATTCGAATTTTCGCGCTAAAAATGGTCAAAATTTCACCTTTTGGCTGGAAATGCTGGTTTTATCATGAAGAAAAACTTAGCTCGCTTCGCTCGCAACATTGTAAAAAATGAGACTTTTTGAGTGTTTGTCAAACGTTGTGAGTTGTATTAGGAAATGGTATGAATTTTAAAGGTTTTTTTTTTGCTGCTGCTGCTGCTCCTTCTCCCGCAGAAATAAATGATGATGAGACTTTCTTCTTTAGCAGCTATGCCTTGAATAACTTGGGTAGAAGATAGTAGCTTGACAAAAGAACCAAGTTTTGACCTAGTGTCCTTGATGAAACTTGGTCTCTTTGAATAGCTCTTTTCTTTTGTAGTGGTATGCCAAGCACTTATTCTCTTCACAATGTTAATTTTCAAAGCTGCCTTGGTAATTTAGAAAGCAGAACATTGAAAATCACTAAAAAAAAGTCTCATTTCAAGACATTTTCAAAGACTGTTGATTAGAAGGATAATCAATCAGGATATCATAAGATTTTTTCTTCTATTTAGAAAGCTACCTTTGATGTACTAAGTGTGCAGAATTAAAGAAAGCAAAAAAGCCTCAAAGTACTACTCGAGTCTTTCCAATGTGGCAGACACATACTTCCTTTCCTAGCACTTTTTATTGCCATTTTTACCAGCTTACCTTCTCAAGTAAACCGCACAGCTGAGCTCCAGTAATAGCAATAGCGCAAATGTTGCATTACTGCAAGTGACAAGTGATGAATGCAGTTTCCAGGGCTCATTTGATTGTCATTGCAGAGACGTCATCCCATGGGTCCGCAGGGAGTCCACACTTGATGATTGGCATCATTGCTGGACTTTTATCAACCTTGGTCATTTTGGCCTTTTTAATCGTGGTTCTAATCAAAATTCACACCCGAAGGCATCCGCCTCCTCCACCCATGCCTTCTTCCACTTTTGAAAGGACGAACACGAATTCCACTGCAGTAACGGGAAACAACTCTTCTTCTTCGACCTCAGCCAATCCTCAGAGACTCCACACTGCTGCTGTCAAGAATCGTAAAGGGCCATTCCACACATCATCTTCTTCCCCTGGCTCTGATGACCCCGACCTCATTCCCCTGCAAAAGACCAAACATCTTGGTAAATATTAGTCTGCAACAAAAGCAAAATTAACTTTTAAAGCCAATGAAGTCTGTTTTAATTTTTTTTTTTTTTTTTTTTTTTCGTTAAAAATTTACAAATCCTTTTGAATGAACGAAGCTCGCTTTGCTCGCACTGTTTTAAAACGGGACATTTTGTCTGATTCTCAAACAACTGTGAGCTCAAAAAAATAGCAATGATTTATAAAGACATTCCCAAAGAGACGCGATGCATAGCTACATTATGCTTGCCTACTAAACCAATGTTTTAGACCCAAAACTTTTTGAGACTGTTGGGACATCTCCTACTCCTAAGTTGCTTTTGCTACTGCAATTCTGTTGCAGTCACATTTGTAGCTTTACTAACTTGACAACTTAAAAAAGTTGCAGTAAGAAAAAAAAAGGACAGGATTCTTGCATTGTTTTAACATGGAAAGTTTTTTATGGTTTTTCGCTGCTTTTTCAGGATCTGCTTCGCAAGATTCGCAACTTTATTGTCAAAGTGGCTTGGAAGCTCGTCCACCTCCCCCGTCTCTCCATCAGCACTATTATTCAAGGTCCCAAATCGACATCGATCCGGGCGAGTCTTTGCGGGAGGCCCAAACAGTAGCCCTGGACATTACCAATAGACCAATGGCACAAGCTCCCGCTTCTTCTGCGGTGAGTAGCGAAATAGGACACAGAATATATCATTGTGGTCAAATCCTGTCCTGAATTCTCTTCTGAGTATTTCCTCCCCCTTTCCAATTTTTCCATTAGCTTGATCGTTAATATAGCATTTGATCCATAATCCATATCATGAAAGGTCAAATCATATCCGGAACAATATTTTTTTTGGACTTTTATGAAACCAATTTATATCTTTTTGCTTTTAAAAATGAAAACAACAATACTAAATGGGTCTACGGAAATCAAGGAACCAATTTTCAAACGTAGTAAAAAATCCGATAGAAACCTGTTCTTCTGTCCCAATGTGGGAGCCAACAATCATTTGTCACCTGCTTTCTCAATGACATCAGTGAAAACAAGAGAAATAGCCTTCAGATGCCCCTAGACTACTACTCCCCAATGAACTTTCCCCTTCCTTCTTTTCCCTTTCCAAAAGATTTCTTGCACAATGAAATAAGAAATGACATGGATTGAAAGGTAGAAAGAGTAAAATTCATGTTTTTCAGACTCTGCGAATGGGTTCTAATATGTTGGCTGTCAACCCCACCTGGTCTACGGGGAGTTTTGACGAAATAAGAAATTCGCCAGCTACCAAAAATCTCTTGCAAATGTCGTCTTCAGCCACCAGCAATGGTCCCTTGGGAGTGCATACTTCGGTGTCGATGGTGTCCTCCAACAAAAACACTACAACTGCGGGATGGCCAATGCGTCTTCTATAATTCTACCTGATGATATACATACATACTTTATGCTAAGAACTGAACAACAAAAAATGGAATCAATTTTGTCAATAATTGACACGATATTATTGAATGTGAATTCAATCATGCAGAATAATACAATTTCCGTTAAAAACGAGAACAATTTGGGGTGCATTGTTGGAGAATACGTGAAAGGTTGCGAGGTTTCCATCGGAATTGTTGCGTTTAGTAAAAGTTCCGCCGCATCCTTAGTACTAAGGCTTTCTCTTTTTCTTTAGAAATTAGGACTCGAGAGACATTTCATTTTTGACATATTTTATATTCTTTTTTATTATCCAGTTTTTTCTCCACCATCCAAAATTGCGAATCTTTTCATAAAGTGTTGCAATAAAAACACGTCGTCAAGTCTCTTGGGAGCAAAGCATGGAAACTAAAGTGTAGAAAAAAACTGCGGCATTTTTGTAGTAATAACTGCTAAAATAATTTTCATTCCTTTAATGCTAATCTTGACTTTTTTCACTAACTGTAATCAAAAACGCACTACTGATTAAATATAATGAGAAAATATTTTCTGTACTAATTAGAAAGTCCTTTTGAAAACCTGGCAATGACATAATAAAGGGAAATATGGAAACCAGGAAAGACCATTTTTATTGACCTACTACGCCGATAATTGCCATAAGATAACGACTACTGTGGTCAGTCAATTTTGAGGCCAAACCGCCAATGATCATGTCCCATGGGAGAACCATCAAAGTATTTCAACTTGGATAAGATATGAAAGGGTGGCATTGCAATACTAATTGCAGCAGTAGCAAAAGGTTGTCGGTGCCAATTTCCAAAAGCAGCTTCCAATTGGAGAGAAGATGCTTTCTATATCCAGTATCATCCACTGAATGGGAGGACATGAGACAAATGAGGAGATTTGCAATTCAAAGTGACACTGAACTGCCCTATGTCACATAGGCTTGAAAACTTTTTAGTTAGACTTTTGCTTGTAGTGGTCAAAAAGTTGACCTTAAAAAAAGTGCGCACATTTGGTGGTGGTCACTGGTCATGATTATTTTTTTGACCTACATAGAAAAAGAAGATCTAAAGTGAAAGTCTGAAACAAAAAGGATTTTCATTTTCTTTTTCTTTTGGCCTTTAATTTCATTAATGGACAAGAGAGTAGAAGGGAATAAGGCTTCAGAAACTGTTCTAGAAAACCGCTCACGATCGGCTGGGCATGAAGAAGACCAAGAAGGTAACAACTTCATCGATGAAAGTGGAAAAAGGCAGGGCAGCAAATCGAGCAGAATAACCATTTTGTGAGGAGCCACATCGTAGCAGCAGCTCAACCAACCACCACTACTACTAAACCGGCGCGAAGAAGAAGAAGCCGATGCATTTTCCAAAAAAATATGCTGCAATTTTCAGAAAAAAAAACTTTTTCCCTCTCTATCTATCCTGCACTATAAAACTCTGTTTCAGACATGGCGATTTCTTTCAATATAAGAAACTACAGAATTTTTGCAATTGACGAATCAATGCAGTTATATAATTCTTCGACAAAAATATCGAATTTTAAAAAAAGAAAGTCTTGTAAACAAGGGAGTGGCCTGGGTACATGGTTTATGAAGTTTGTTGACTTGTTCTGAAGATCACTTTTTATAATTAAACTTTTCAGTATAATCCATTTCAAAGAATGATGATATTGTAAATCGGACCTAAATTGTTATGTATGTAATAGTCCGGCAGATACAGATCGAGAAAAGATCCTAGAGGATGACAAGACCAGATATCGAAGTAGGTTGGAGTTTTTTTCTAGTACAAAGTGAACAAAAGATCTTTGAACATACGAGCCACTTCTGCTATATTCTTTCATGTAATAACTTTTCTAATATGTATTACAAATTTGCGTTTTATCAAAAATCATATTGAACCCTATATTTTCTTATTTTTATGCTTCTTCTTCAAGGATTCATAATAAATAAAAAAAGTCACCGAACGTGGATTTGTTTAACAAAACGACATCTAGCGTCCATAATTTTAGTTTCATTCTAAAAAGCTACGTACTGCGAATCCTAGGTGAATGATAACCCTCAAAGTAACTGTTTGAAAATGAAAACTTTTCTTGGCACACATTCAGACCTCATTTGCGGGAAAAGGTCCCAATTGTGATGAACTTTTGGTAGTGGAGCAGAAGAGGGTCGAGGCTTGGGAAGAGGCGATTCTTCCGTGCCAATTTCTGCCCTATCCCGAGGGAGAAAGGCCTTCTTGTTTTTTGCCACATATATTTCAAAGCACTCTATTTCTTGAGTAGAAAGCTTCTTTCTCCATCCTTTCACGACTTCGCCACACGAGGAGCTGAAGACCCAGAGCATCAGCCGCGTTCTAGTACCTCTAAGAGAGATTTTTTTCTAGGCTTTCTAGTCAAGTCACTGAAGTTTAATTAAGATAATGGAAGAAATAATCTAAGCCACATTATGCAAACATATTTGACTTTTAAAGCTCTTTTTTTAACAGATGATGCAGACATTTCTGCCCTCGCAAAGTGCATTCAAATGTTCAATGATAATCTAAACTTTAAACAAGTCCAATAGTTCAATTTTGCAAATGGCCTCGGAGGCCAACGACCTCTGAGGTTCATGTCTCAAGATGTCATCTCTCAAATCATAAGGTTCTAAGTGATGTTGCTTGGGAGAAAATCTGGGTGCAAGATCTTTCCCTAGAGAATGAAGGAGAAGCATTAATTTTGGCTCCCAAAACTTTTGAGTAGCGGCCTCGAGACAACAATATGACATGGCGGCTTAAAAGCTATATTTTTCCTGAGGACGACGCTCAGTCCTCTGTGTACTTCTGTAGTAGAAGGAGGACACACAAACATGAGGAGGCTGCTGCTCTACAACAAGTCTTGCGCTTGCGGCCTCAGCTCATTTCCTTATTCATACTGTGTTGCAAAAGTGCATTGACAACCAGATTCAATCTCGGACAAGCAAAGACTGCTGCCTCCTGCCACTATGTACCGCTAGATGAAAGCTAAATATGGTTGAGAATGAAGAAATATTTGTACGACAATAATGAATGAACCAAACCCTCTTTTCTGCAATTATCAAAGTTTTTATGACAAGGTACATACTACATACCGTGTGTACCAACAAGTTTTGGATGGATACCCTTTAGTGAAAATATCAAAACCATTAAATCAGAATTTTGGAATTTGTTTGGCCAAAAAATTCGTCAAATTGAAGTGAAATCTGCTTAGCTTTCACAAATTTTTTCGCCTTTTTTTACTAAATCCGTAACCAAAACTTGATGGGACACCCAGTACAAGAAATGATGTTGCAGTTTTCTACACTTTTTTTGATTGGACAGATCTTTTATTGCAAATTTTCCGAAGATTGGTCACTATGTTGCATCAAATCCGTAACTACTTTAGGTTGACTTAGATTTTGTTGATTTTGCTGTTGTAAAAGTCCAGCCTCGCGCACCATCCCATGGAAAATGGAAGACTCATGTCTTAGGAGTGTCTCAGGGGAGTCGAATTCGACTATTTTTCCTGCATCCAATACCATCACTTTCGAGCTGTCCAGAATGGTGTTGAGTCGATGCGCGATTGTGAGCACTGTGCAATCGGAAAACTCGCGACGAATCGTTTCTTGGATGAGATCATCCGTCTCCAGGTCTATAGCGGCTGTAGCTTCGTCTAGAATCAGCACTTTCGTTTTGCGCAAAAGGGCACGAGCCAGGCACACTAATTGTCTTTGACCGACCTACGAGAAAGACAGAGAAAAGAAAAGAATCCAATTTTTCAAAGCATGAAAATTCAATCAGAGTTTCATTTCCTGTCAGTTTTCATTTCTTTTGTGAAGCAGCAGGGGAACTTTTGCAGTACTTTGAGAAGTGGGAAGCGAAAAGGCAGTAGTAAGCTGCTGCTGCTATTTTTAAAATACTTTAAAAGCCTCAGAGCAAAAAGATCAAAGCCTAAGAAATTCTGACACACACAAAAGGGCAAGGTCAGGTGGTCCCCTCCTACTACATATACGACTACTCCTAAAAGGGGCCCCCTTTACTATACTAGGTTCAATTATTGGAGCTTACAGATAGGTTTTCGCCTCCCTCGTTGACTTCAAAGTGAAGTCCGTCCCCTGGTAGATTGGCCACAAAAGCTTTTAAATGAGCATGTTCCAAGGCCATCCAAATCTGTTCATCAGTGTAGGCGTCAAAGGGGTCCAAATTCATTCGAAGGGAACCAGAAAAGAGGACGGGGTCTTGAGGGATGATTGTCAAACGGGATCGGAGCTTGGCCAGTCCCATCAGCGCAATGTTCTGATCGTCGATGGTGATGGAGCCTGCAGCCGATTCGATAATTCGGAATAGAGCCAAGGTCAATGAGGACTTGCCTGCACCCGTGCGACCTACGATACCGATCTTTTCGCCGCTCATAATGTGGCAGTCGATACCTAAATACAAACCACATTAGAATGCATTTGCAGCATTTGCAGTACATTCAAGATCATTGGGAAGATTATTACATTTACTTAGATAAAGTGGGAAATATTAGACCTTAGTGCAATCTTTTTTAAGCTTTGCGAGACTACTTTACTGTCATATACGAAAGGCTAGAAATGCAGGGAAATGCATTATAGTTTGGGTTACGAGAAGGCCAAGCAGCAACACAAGCACTAGAACCACCACATGAGTTACGAGGACTACTTTTTCTTCGCGCCTTCTTTTCCCTCTTTTGCAGAAGTAGAATCAACTTCTTTCCCATTTCAACTTCATAACAGCCATTTATCAAAAAAGAAAAGAAGACCCAAATTCAAAATATCTGTTTTCACACTAAACGTACTTTGTTGAGCATGTGAAATGCAGCAATGGGGGTAAAATAGTACTTGAGTTGGGTAGCGCATCAATGCATTGCCGAAATTGAAAGAAATGCAAAGAAGCTTAAGGGAAAATCCAGAAAAATGCACACCTTTGAGCACTAAATCTAATCCTGGCCTGTATCTTGTCTGGTAGTCTTGGAATTTGACCACTCCGTATTCAGGCCACTCCGTTGGGGGATCTTGACCGGGCATTTCCAAAGGTGCCTCCTCGGTAATTTCTTGGTACTCTTTGATCCGTTCAACGCCAACCATATTGGTCTCGACTTCAGACACCATGGTTACCAAGTACGACAAGGACTGCGTCACCGTGAGTGCGTAGCTCAAGGACAGACCTGCGAAATTCAAGTTGAACTTTTTTCAATGTTTCACGAGAGTTTTCTAAGATTACAAACCTACGAGTCCAGGATCCATAACATCGCGCGCGGTAACCGCAAAGAGTGCGGCGAAAAGAATGAGGATGTTTCCAATAGTCTCCAATCTGACGGCCAACCATCGACTGCTGACGAAGGTCGGATAGTAGCAAACTTGATTTTCATCGATTTTCTTCTCATTGGTTGCGATAAAGCTTCGAGTCTTAGCGTAAGCTCGAATGGTGGTAGCTCCACTGACCGTTTCTCCAAAGTGACTGTAAATGGGCGACCGTGAAATAGATTCCAATCGTTTCACTTGACGAGCGGTGCTGACGTAGAACTTTTGAAGGAAGTAAAAGCCAATGCCTGAAAAGTGAAAGCAGGAGAAGATACTTATCTTCATTCATCAGTAAAACCATAAAAAAGTCCATTAACGATTGTGATAAACCATAAAGAGCTTTGGAAAGCTTAATTTCTTTATGGGGAAGAACTCTTAGGGTTTATAGTGGAGGAGTGAGTGACCTCCCTAAACTGTCAAGAAAAATAATAAGAAAGCAGTCATAATGGAATGGACAGCAGTCAAGACATTTCTTCTTTTTGATTTGCATAGAAATGTCAGACATTTTTCTTTCTGCTCTGCTTCTTTGCAAAAGTGATGGTCTGGAGCGGACGACTTTTCATTTGGTTTTTGTTATGTGTCGCGCGCGCTGCCGCGCGCCCAGCCGCCGCGGTTTTCATCGTATTTTTTCAGACTCAAAGAAGAAGCTGTACCAAAGCTTTTTCTACTCCCATAGGACATCACAAGAGCTTTGCGTGAAAATGAGCTTGCATTCCTCTACGACCACAAGTTCCACATATACTCATTAGGCCTCACATAGACAAGACTTTCCCTTGGGAGTCACCTCAATTTACTCTCTACCAACCGAGCTAAGCTAGATACTACTGCTGCTGCTGGTCAATACAACTGCCTCAAAGGACAGAAATCAACTGTCACTGAAGTAGGCTTGGCTTTCACATGTACTACTACTACTACTGCATGCACTACTTTAGATATATCCGATCGAATCGAACGTGCCCTTCCTTATCTGATTTTCTTCATCAATGCGCACTACTTTTGGGTACTCTATCTACGTTACATCATCATAACGAATGTTGTACTGTACTGTATTTACACGACATGTACTTCAAAATAGGTAGATAAAAACCACAGTGTTTAAAAATTATAGGAAATGTCTCATTTGAATGCTCTACTTTTGAAGTGATTTTCAAACAATATGAAATCGTTAAATAAAAGGAAAACGATATACCTAATGGAATGATGACAGCTATGAAGTAATAGTTGGCATAACAGACGATGATGATGGTGCCAAGGACGCCCAATAATTGTCCAATCAGGCCTCTGAGGATTCCTGGAAGTGTGACATCGACAATGTCAATATCCTTTGAGAATCGGTTGAGAATCCGTCCCAAAGGAGTGGTGTCAAAAAATGACATAGGGGAGCGTAGTATCCGATACAGCATGGTCTTGTGTAGTTTGCTGGCGGCATTGAGTGTTCCAATAGATATCATGATGGTTCCAACCATGATGAAACCGCTTTGCAAAAATCCCAAAACACCGTAGACGCTGAGGTACTTGTTGCGAACGCTGACAACCGTTGAAGCTTCGGGATCTGTCGACCAAATGCTTAACCAAATACTACTGAAAACGGAGAATACTGTGTAGAAAAGATACATCAAAAATGAGCCTCCAGTCATGCCGAAACCAATGCATCGAGCGTAGTAAGTGTAAACGCTTAATTTGACTCCTCCAATGGCCGCTTTTTCATCTTCGATCAAATTCGTGCCTTTCTTTTTGGTAGATGTAGCTGTGGTTTCTGCTTGACTGACTTTTGTATCCATCCTGGAGAATTGCCGTTTTTCTTGCTGTACCACACTACTCTTATGACTGGTTCTTTGGCTGGAAGAAAAGTGGGAAAATTGAGAGTCTTGTAGACACAAATCCACTCTAGTTCTTACCTTTGACTTTTGGTCCTTTGACTCCTTTGAGACAAAGCTTTGCTCATTTGACGTTGTAATTTTTCTTTGCCCATGACCTTTTGCAAGGATTGCTTGAGGTTCTCGATGTTTTCCTCTTCCTCCGAGCCATTTTCCTGCTCGTCAGTGAGATATTGGACCAAAAAGTCGGCAAATTCTCCCCCGGCAGCCAAAAGCTCGTGGTAATTTCCTTGCTCGGAAATTTGACCATCTTTCATGACAAAGATGCGGTCCATTTGAGGCAAGTATTTGGCGCTATGGGTCACCAAAATACGTGTTTTGTCCCTTCAAAGAACAGAGCGTAGATTGTAAAATTCGTTAATAGATTAGAATTTTTACATGTCAATACAACTTAGAATACTGCCACATCAAATATATGGTAGTTCATTATAGGAGACATCCATACATAGTAACAAGAATACAATTGCAAATGGAGATGAATAGTGGGTAAGAGATCGAGGTGTAATAATTTCAAATAATTCACTTACAACTTCAATGAATACTTACCTTTTTTAAGAATGTATTTATATCAACAATTCAGCAAATCTTTTTCAAAGTACGATTTGCACTACAAAACATGAACTAAAATAACGTGTTTGTCACTTTAGGTACTTTTCTTCTCGTTTCGTCTATCCGTTACGCAACCTTGTATACGTCCAGTAAAGTAACATTCACTAAACGACATCTAACGGTATATCCTGTTTTAGTGCTACTTTCTATGTATGTCCCCTTCGAGCAAGGCTACAAAAGTGCACAACCATTTCAGCGGAATCGGATATGGATTTCAGATAAGACACCACCACCACCAGGACGATAGGAAACGAAAGGACACGACCCAAAACTTGAATTGAATTACCTCAGGAGTCCAGTTTTGCTACTAAGGACTTTTTCATACATATGAGCTCCCACGTGAGCATCCACAGCACTCAACGGATCGTCGAGCAGAAACAAATCTCCATCTGAATACACTGCTCTTGCCATGCTGATCCGTTGCTTTTGTCCACCAGACAAGTTAATTCCTTTTTCGCCAATTTCAGTCTGATCGCCACCAGGTAACATCTGGAGGTCAGGCACTAAAGCGCAAGCATCAAGAACTTTTCTGTATCTGCTTTTATCGGCCTTCGATTCGAAATAGATATTGTATTCCACTGTAGCATTTTGAATCCAAGCTTGTTGTGGAACATATGCCACACGACCTAAAAATGTACATTTTCAAGGATTTTGTATACCTAATAGATGTCCAAAGTTTGAGTTTTGGAGATTCGAGTGCGATCGATTGGAACAAAGAAAGTGCACTGAACTCTTTCCATTTCGTGTAGCTTTTCCTCGCTAGGCTCAGAAAAGCTACTCGGTTCTCGCTTAGCTCGAACCTCATTTGCTCCACTCGAAAAAAAGTTTTAGATACCTCTGGTGTTGATTTGACCTTGCAAACGCACCATTTCTCCCAACATCGCACTTAAAAGCGAAGACTTTCCCGAGCCCACTGGCCCCACCACGGCCACAAGTTGTCCAGGCAAGACTTCCATCTGAATATGGCTCAAAGTTGGGGTAGATGTAGGTACATCCCATGCAAAGGAGGCCTCTGAGGCCTTCACCATGGCCTCTACTTGAGGTTGGTGGCTGACAGCCTCGGGATCTAGCTCCTCAGAGTTGATGAACTTATTTATGCGCTTGAGGGACACTTGACATTGTATGAGGTAGACGATAAGGATGGGTAACACGTTGAGTGGCACTCGCAAGAGATTGAAGAGGGTCAAAGACACGAAGGCCGTGCTTGCATCCAGAATGTTGTTGACGGGATCCACTAAGACGAATGTAGCAAACGAGGCCAATGCAACGATGACTGGCGCACAAACCTAGACAAGAAGACAGAAAATAAAGGAAAATAGGAGAATGAAGAATGAAGAAAAAGCCTAACTAACCCAAAGGAAAGTCATGGCGGCGTTCAAGTAGGCAATTTTCTTCAAAGCTCCAATTTCAGTCTCTCGAATGGCGTTGACCTTTTGCTTGAAAGAGTCCTCCCAAGCGTACAATTTGATGATTTTCATCCCATTCAAAACCTCGTCCATCATCTTATTTCGTCGATCCTTGTTTTTCATTTGGGCAATTTGCAGTCCTTTCATTCTTCGAGCCACGATTGCGTTGAGGGGTCCCATCAAAACCATTACAGCTAAGCCTGAAAAAATAAGTAAAAATGGTAGGGGATCGTAAAAATTCGTTCAGTGGAAAAATCCCATCGGAAACAGATGTCGCTACCAAGCAAAATTCCAAAATATGAACTACCATTTTCTTCAAAATTATCCACAAAATTGATCTTCTGAAAGACTCTTTTTTTCTTATAGTACAAAATGAATGAAGCTACAAAAAAGTTTCATATACTTTTTGCCTCGTAACTCGTGAGTAGAGCGAGAGGGAAGAAGACTTAGTAGTAGTAGTGGTGGAAGTGGAACTTTACGAGAAACTAGTTGATTTGCAATTGCTCACATTTCACACGAAATGGGCTCTAAAAAAGTTTGGAAAAGAGGAAGAAGAGCATCAGGAGCCGAGCCCCTCTTAAAGTCGACCTTGATGCGAGAGTTTGATTTCAGTTCACGTTCTTTTTAAAAGCAATGAAATTCCTATGCTGTACTCCTGAATTACCAAAGTTTTTGGTTAGGTCTCTCTTATTTTTCTAGCTCCTAGCTCGAGCTCCACTTTGGTATTTCTTACCAGCTAACGAGGACGGTCCTAGAATACCCCACAAGAAGTACATGGCCAAAACGATTTGTAAAGGACTGGTCCATACCAGGTTGAGGTACAAAGAAAGATCTAAGAACTTTTGCGTATCAATTTGCATCAAGTTGGTCGTCTCGCCCACTAGAAAATGAAAGAAGAAGTAAAACTTTTATAGTAAGTTAGATGTATTTTTCAGACACCAGAAATAGACCTGAATGATCTCACCTGTCATTTCCTTACGCGCAGTGTTGGATAATCTCAGCGACTTTCTGTAAATGGCAGATATCAAGCCTGTGCGGATGCGAAGGCCCACCTGGTATGCACGGTAGAATGACTAAAGCGAATATAATAAAGGAATCAAATCAAGCAGTTTTGCATCATTTTTGAATAGATGCAACAGCATCACCGAAGGCGGTGCACTCAAGAGTCTACTTCAACATTCTGTTCAAATTGCCATCGCAGCGCAGGACAAACATCAAACAAGGAAAAACATGAGCGTAGTGAAAATTATGTAAAACATTGACTTTCGGCCTCTTCACAGTTCTGTTGTAATTTGAAGCATTCATAATTAATCGTTAAAATGTTTAATTGTAGGTAGTCATAGTAATTTAATGAGTGACTGAATATTATGTGAATAATAAACTTTCAACTTCAGTGGATGCTCACTTTAGGTCAAGAAGTACTTGGTCGTGTAAAAAACCTAAAACCTTTTTGAATTATAATATATACGTGCAAATAAAGCTATGCTCATGCCAAGATCACTTTTAACAACTTTTCTTCCCTTTCTTGTGTATCATTTAGGTCCCCTTTTATATGATTTGTAAAGTAGCTTTCTTTAAACGGCATCTAGTGGTATGTATTTCCCGTTAAGTGAAAAACGCAAAAATTCGTCGTTTTGATAAACAATTTTGGTCAAAAAAATTTAAAAGCCTTTTTGGCCTTCTTGGTTCATCTAAAAAGGTTGAAAATTCTTACTTGGGCATTCAAAATCGTTATCAGAAATGTAACTGCGACAATGGCAGCAGTGTACAGATATCCTTTCCAATCCGGTTCATCTGAGCTGACAAAATCAATCAACAAATTGACAATTTGCGGATTAGCAAATTGTGCTACACTCAATAGAATACTCAGAAATGAACTCAAACTGTAAGCCGGTCCAAAGGACTTGATCATCACAGGCAAGATGGAGACAGTCTTTCCTTCTTTCTTGGCTTTGTCAAGGGCGTTGCTGAAGTATTTGTCCCAGTGTGGCACGACAACGTTGCATCGATTCTCAGCCTTTAAAGTCCACAAGTCTGAGGGGAAAATCTGCTTTTGCCATCCCATCCACATCAGAGGACGTATCCAACCGAAAACCATCTGAGAAAAGGACGACGCATACTTCTCAGGAGTTAAATCATCAACTTGGTCTGGAACGAAGAACGAACGAAATTCTTTTTCAAAATAAGCTAAGGAAAAAGCAATTTTCTCTATTTGTTGAGAGTAAAACTCTCTTTTCCACAGTTTGAGTGTTGTGCATAGTCCTTGAAAATGATTCAAAAAATGTCTCATAAAAAATCTAGTCCAAATCTACATAAAAATCTTTCAAGACAATATTTTTGGTGTAAAAATTAAAAATTAAAAATGAGACAATTTTGATGGTTTTCAACCATTGTAAAGAAGTACTAAGTGTGAGAAGAGATGGTGAATAATGCATTCCGCGAGCTTCTCTATCCCTTATCCCATTGCACGGCACTACTACTACATCAGAGGAGTAGCAGTAGGGTTAAGTCATCAACTCTTTAGGGCTTCAAAGCCTCTTTTGTTTGTGATGTGCCAACAATTCATCTCCTACCTCTCTTTCACCATTTAAAGGGGCTTGTGATGCTATTTTCCTCTTTGATTATTATCAAACATCATTTAGCTAGAGCATCTAATTCTGTCATCATTTGGAGTGGTGAGAAATACTCGGCCAAACGATTGTTACAGAAAAGTTTGAAAATCCCAATTTGAATTATCACACAAAAACGTAATTTTTTTGTGTTTGTAGTAGCGTTAAAACTGTTTAAATATTTGAATTTTCGCGCCAAAAATGTGCAAAATCGCCCTTGCACAAATGTACATTCGCTCGCAATGAGACTTTTTGAATGATTTCCAAACAATTTGTAATACACAAAATAAGTAAGGAAGTAAGGGAAGGCTTTCGTGCGCTAGGTCGTTACCTACCATCTATATTAATGTATCTTGGTTTGGGATCTGCCCAACACGAGAGAAAAAATGCAGTGAGCACTAGAGGGTATTGAATGGCCGCTGTGATCAAGGGCAACACCTTGGATCCTCCAATTAGATGTCCAGAATTCAGCACCGAGCGGAATGTCACCGCGCCAAAGATGGCGGAGAGAGCCCAAAATAATAAGAGGATGCCTGATGTCACCAGACCTCTCTGCTTACATACCCATTGTAAGCCAAGGACAACCCCAAAGGTCAACAGCTTGACCACTGAGGCAGTAATGTGCACTGCAGCCACCATCTGGCTTATCTGGTAAATCAAATCTGTAAGGGTAAAAATTATTATGATTATTGCTGTGCCAGAACCCTACTACACTGTTATTGTTTGCACACCAGAGGTGATAAACAGGAAAATTTGCTAGAAAAGTTTAGAATATTGCAAACAAATTACCTCACCTTTTTTTAAAGTGTAAACATGGCCTAAAATTGTAGTTTTTAATGTAGTCTTGCGTGTTTACTTTTACTAAAAGAAGAAAAGTATTGCTTACCTATGAGTGCTAAAATGATCAGAATTGACGTTATGCCAAACTTTAGTAATGACAAAAGTGACCATGGCACGAGAGAGTCTATGGATTTTTTAGCCTGATACAATTGTAAAGGTGCTAAAAGCAAAAGTAAGCCACAGGGAACATAGACCAGAACGGTCTGGTGAAAGCAAGTAGTAAAGTCTGGATTGTTAGTGAACCATGTAAGTTGCGAATCCCATAATGGACCTTGGCAAAAGTTGCCATCTTCGTTTTCCGCTACTGTTGAACTCATCACGTCTGAATTCTGCGAAACGTTCTGACAAACTGACCTCAAAAGAGTCCTCCGCACGATGTCTCTGACGAAATAATCCGAAAATAATAAGAGAAACCGCAATGAGACACACAGTAGTAGTAAACTGATTTAGAGGAACAACGAGGGCCATTATCATTGCTGCTGGTCTTTTTACACAATTGTGAAATGAGACAGAAATTACTACTGTTTTCAATGGCAGTACAAGGACCATTTTTATGGTCTCACGTAGCAAAAGCTACTACACACGGAAGTTGCTATAGTCAGTGGGATAATAATGATACTACCAGACTACATTCTAGACATTCCTACTTCAAGAAGGATCTAAGCACGATAATACACTATGTAGATGACGTTTACGTGTCAGGCAACGTTGTACAGTAAAATCTTAGTACATTTTTCAAATCCGCATCTAATTCAATCAACTTATCTTTATTATACAATAATAATTACATACAAAATATTTGAATACAATCGATGTATTTACTACTTGAATCAATTACATTAAGACTTGTGATGTGGGTCGATGAAGTTTGCAATTCAATATAATCGTAACACATTATTTCTTTATTTTGCGACAGTGGAAGCAGTTTTAATTTGGCATTTTGCTTTTTTTAGCTTCAATAAGGGTATTGGATAGGTTGATACAACCTTTTTAACATTCCCGCTTTCGACTGCAAAGTTGTTTCATGAAGAAAAGATTGTTTCGCCCGCACATCAATGCAATTGTAACACAATTTTATAGTTTATCTACTATCAAACATTGTTCATGACAATAATACCATTTGTTATTGACCTTGAAGGATATTTTTCTCGTTTAAAAAAGAGGGAGGCCTAAAGTTCAAAAAAGTTTGCTTCTTCTGCGAGGAGCTGCTCGACTTTCTACCACCCGCGAAGTTTTAAATGGAAGCTCATTCTGTATTTTGCGTATTCTGATGCAATTCCATTGCACAATGCATAGTAGTAGTAGCCTAGAACTGCTTGTTAATTGACCTTCCTAGTTCTCCAAGCATGATAAAATCAGATGAACCGCACAAGATAAGAGAAGAAGAGCAGAGAAGGCTGATGCCATAAAGTGGAAAGTTTTGAGGCTAGTGAGCGAGCGCTATGCGCACGCATTTCTTTGATTGAATGTAATTGCAGGCTGAGCATCGCAAGCTTTTGCTTTGCGCGAGGCAAAACTTATTTTGATGCACTTTTCTACTTCGTCTTCTCAACGGTTCGGCAAGAAGACGAAAAGAGGCAGCAACAGCAAAACAAAAGAAGAACTTGAATTCTTTACCGAATTAAAGTCAATTGGGCGTTGTTGTTGCTGAGAAAATTACAAAACTTTCTACTCTTTCTGTTCATTTGTAGTAGAAGAAAACTGGAGCCGCCGCCGCTACCACTTTTTATTGCCTGAATTAGTTTCAAGTTCGCTTTTAGTTGCGCCGCTGCAATTGCCTACAAATGACAACGTGTAGATTGCCTCCCACATCAAAGGCAAATAAAGTTAGCCTTGATCTTGCCGCTTGCTCCAAAACATTGCTTGAAAACTTTCATGTACTTTCGTGTGTACTCACAATTTTACTTGTAATTCGGCCTTCATTGCAAAGTTTATATTTGAAAGTATGAATGCCGCTAATGAAACTTTCACCAGAAGACATTTCTAGAACTTTCCAAACACTGTGGAAAGTATGATTCCGCAAGGTCAAAGAAGGATAGGCCACACATACAGCACAGCAGTTATGGACATTGGGACCCCCCAGATGATACTTAGAGGGAAAAGAATGGAAAAGCGTGTCTTGCGGCTATGTATAAGAGAGCTTTTCCATCATCGCCTTTGCATATGCTTAGCCATGAAGGTCATTACCATACCAAAAAGCAAAGCATAAGTATTGGGTCTAAAGAAGAGGTAGTAGCGTGTAGCTCCATAGGGGTTGCATATCCGGTAGTAGTGTAGTGCCACAACAGATCTAGAGACCTTTTCTTTGAGCGCGCAGAGGTCACATCACAAAGTAGGGATAAAAAATAAGTGGCACATTGTTTGAAAATAACCATTATATATCATTTGAATTTTCGCAGCCAAAAGTTGCACCTAAAAGTACCTACCTACATAGATTGTAATGTATATCAGGAATAAAAGTAAAGTTACAATATGCTAAGAAGCTCTTGTCATTAATTTCCGGCACAGTGAATCAACATTTGGCACGTAGAGGAAGGAAGAAACATTAGACTATAAACAGAGATGCTCGTCGCCGCTCGTTCAGTAAGAAGGCATATTGAAAATCGAGAGTCGAAAGTCCGACATTCGTTCATTCGCTTCGTCTCCTTCTCCTTGGTCCCTTGGGAAGAAACCCAATATTTAGTTCATGGATCCAACAAACTATCGAAGAAATAATAGAAAATCGATGCGAATACAACCAAAACATGATTAATTCAAAGTGTGTAAGATACATTTGGAAGTAACACTTGAAAAATCAAAAGAACTTTTTCACTATGAAAAAGATCGGCTTAGCTTTTAGAAAGCACCTTTGAGTAGAAGCTTTCGTGTGCTGCTTCGAGGGAGAGTTGGAGCCCAAAAAGGCTCTGGTACACTACAGAAGCGGCGGCCTCTCTCGGAGGCCAAGACGATAAAGCCTACCAGTGGAGCGGAGTGTGGCCGCGCGAGACGAGAAGTAAGAGAGCGCGCTGGGATTGACTCAGATCGCGCAACAATATACAACAGTTGGCGCTCGAAAGGCCGGTGAAAAGCATGTGTGTTTCATCTATCTGAAAATGTTGCTTAACCTGCAGCCTCTAGTGTTGACAATTTGAAAAGGAAAATGGCTAGATACCAAGTGATTCTACACCTGTGCCTACTCCTTGTGGCTTGTACTTATAGTGAGCCAGGTAAGAATCTCAACTACTGACAGAAATCTTAGAAAGCTGAGGCCTTAGCACAAACCACAATGCATTTCTTCCTACAGTCAATCAAGAATGGCAAACAGAAAATCTTCTTTTGCAATGGTTTTCAATCTGTGCTGCTTTTTGGCAGCACACAAAGTTAGAGAAACTATTTGCCCTTGGGGTGCAGCAGAACAGCAGCAAGGCAAAAGCCTGTTAACAAGAAAGTGCAGTTAGGCTCAAATTAGTCTTTGAGGAATACGAAAATAGTTATCTAGTCAGACAATAGTCGTTCAATGTAGAAAAGTTTCTTTGGATACCTCTACATGACATATAGTAGAGTAATTGTGATAATGGTGGGAACAATTCTTCATATGAGAACAAAAGACTATCTAGGCTAATTTGTGACAGTTGACATTTGATATGTGACACATAATTTGAAAATGACCCAAAAAGCCTCTTTTTACTGCGAGCGAAGCGAGCCATGTTTATTGCTTTCTGAATTTTAGCTACCAATTTACAGGTGCAATTATTTTCTTTTTTGGGGGGCAAAAATTCAAAATTCCCATGAGACATTTTTATTTGATTTACAAATACTGCATTAATATATGTACTCTGAACCAAAAAGTAGATTAGGGTCACGGAATTGACAGAGATTTAGAAAATATGATTTGAGTTTTCTCCCTAAGGTTTGAAGAACGCCCCACTTTTCATCATCAAAGTTGATGTGTCAGGGGGAATTTGTAAAAGATTCGTGGGACAAGAAAGCGTCAAAAAACACTTTGGAAGCTTCCTATTTTTTGCTGTAGAAGTTAGCATTATTACTAAGCTTCCCCCTTCTTATAACCTGCCCCTGTCTTCCAACTTCAGCATATGGTGAAGCAGAACTTTAGTATCTAAGGAGGACACAAGTTCTTCTTTCAATTTCCTGACATGATAGAAAAGGGAAGCATAATATGCTTCATTGAACAAAACGGACTTTCGAGACTCTTTTTTTATTGCCTGCAGCTCTTGCAGTACTGCTGTTGTGGTCTCCCCCTTATGGCTCTTTGGGGAAATTCCCACCTACTATTTGATACACTCTGTTTAGCCAATAGCAAAACTTCAATGACTTCAAAGTTCATCATAAGCGGCAGCTAGATGTATCTAAACATTTCCCTTGATGATGATGCTTTCATGTGTTTTCTCAAAGAACCTTATTTCACAGTGTTTAAAAATCGCTCAAAAAGTCTCAAAAATAATATTGTTACAAAACAGCGAGCGAAGCGAATTATGGTTATTTTCAAAGTAAATTGAATTTAATGAGCCTTTTCTTAGTGATTTTTAAACACTGTGGAGGTTGCCGGGAAGGCTGAGGCGATGTTGTGTGTGCCCCAACATCCTAATCCGATTTATTTCCTGTACTATAAGCACACAAGGACGACGATGGTAAACGTAGCAAGTCATAATTTACGGTTCCATTCAAGAGCTACGTTTTCTTCTTGCTTTGCTTATAAAGCGTGTAGAGCAGCAGTGACGACGTTTTCTTTACTTCTCTTTCATATTGGCAAAAACGTAGCCGATGTGTGTAATCTAAATGGTTTATGGCAGGTAAAAGCGGAGCGAAAAGCCTCGCGGATACATATACGAGAGAAATATACTTTGCAATTAGATATATTTTGGCAAGAAAAACGAGCGTTGAAAAAAGTCTCTTAAAGGCTCTTCTTCTCCCTCTTAAAGACCATATGCTGGGAATTGGGAAGAAAAAAAGCAGTTAGTCTAATAAATATAGAGTCTGGAACTACAGCTTTTTGTGCCTCAAACTCTAGATTTTCACCACTTGAAGAAGCTGCTATCGTTATGCTACTTTTCTCGCGAGTCTTGGGAAGCAAGAGGTAAATGCATCAGATCCATCTCATCTAAGCTGCACTCTACTGTGGCTTGTGACTGCGCGCGCGCATAAAAAGTGCCACTTTAATGCCCATCCAATCACGTCTGAAAAAGGCTTCTTATCGATCACAAAGTAAAGCCAATTTTAAAAGAGGTCTTACTTTGCCACTAGTTACGCATTAGGTTGTTATAGAGCTTGCTGGCTTTCACTTTAGAGACCAATTAGTTTAATTTAGGTGGCTTTTTGACAAACTTTTCTTGTCATGGACCTTCATTTTGGAAAGAAGAAATAGGCGGACAACACATATAAAGCCAGATTTTATTTGCCTTTGATTCTTTCTCGGTCACCACAGAATAGCATTACGCTTTGCGACCCCTTTCTTCTTTTCATCTGGATATGGTCTTTCTCATAAATCTTGCTGCCTTCTCTGTCGGATAGTCCGTTTTCGCCATATCTTTTACTAGATCGCTCCTCGCTCGCGCTAGACAATAAATCAGTTTCAATTACCAATCTATCTATTGGTAGGATCTAGGATGCGATGATACAAAACCAGCTTCTAAAATGTGCCAATTGAATGCAAATAGTAGCAGAGATAGGAATAGATAGTTTATCCTGGCAGTTTGAAAAAGATGAAACGTTTCTATCTCTATCATGCATACTAATGTTTACCGGAACTTTGATAGAAGGGAGGAGGACGGAAGGATGAAGAACATCAATCAGATGAGAATGCACTTCGAGCATGAAGACACTACACAGAGAGTAGCCACTCGCAAAGCAGCAAAAGTGTGTAACTGTGTCCAGGTCCATTCGTACCATCAACTATAGCAGGCGGACAAGCAAAGGGGATGACGAGGAGCAGCGAGAAAACAAAAACATTTCTTTGATGTTTTGCATCACCGTTGCACAGTGGTTAAAATTCTCGAAAAAAGTCTCATCATTTGATATTGTGCGAGGAGCTGCAGTACATACAAAACACAAACGAAATCGGAATATTTGCGACATTTTCTTGAAAAAAATCCCCACGTAAATGAGATATCATTGTCGATTTTGATACACTGTGTTATGATGCTGGCTGTTGCTATTTTTGGTAGGCTACTTCTTTTTCCTCTAACATCCTTGCTTGTTTGTTGTCCACTTCTGCTTCAGAAGCTTTCCTCTGCTTCTCTCTCTCTTCTCTCGTTTAGATTGAGTTTGTGGGACTTTTTGGAAAGTTCTAATCCCCTAGAAACATCTGTCTGCTGCATTATCATGCAAGGACAATTTAGGCCCCCTCGCTTTCTCGCTCTATTTATACTTTCCCAAACCACGAAACATGAATCATAGTGTGAAGGAACTCGTTAATACTGACTTTCACAGTAGAACAGAGCTTTGATTTATGTAAATGCTCTGGTCTCTCTCTCTCATTGCCTTGTCGATTTATACAGGAGAACGACGACAAGGTGCACTTCTCTGCTCTACAATTATGCAATTCGACCATGGCTTATTAGTTTTGCTGTTCTCCTATTTCTACTCTGTTGAGAAACGATTAGTTCTTGTTGCATTTCCGCTGTCATCTAAATACCAAAATAGAAGACTAAGAGGACTAACTTGTCTAGCAGCTCCTTGCTAAGCAATACACTGTTTAAAAATTACCCAAAATGTCTCAGTAGAAATAAACCTGATGGGTCAGCTTATCGACCTGATTTACTAATGCCAATTATGCCAGCACGGCTGCTACAGCAAACCAGCATCGCCTATATACAGTGCAGTAGCGCCATCTGCTGGTTTAATTCAGCTGTGACTAACCCGTATTGATGGATGTCAAATGAGACTTTTTGAGTGATTTTTAAACCTTCTGTAAGTGGCTCACAACTACCTATGACATGAAGAATAATGGCCTAAAACTTTATTTGGGTGCTTTCATCACCTAATAGCTCTTAGTCCTTTAAAGCTCTTACTTCTATAAGCCTTGCTAGCTACTCAACAAGCCATGAAAGAAAAGTTTACGTTGAAAGTTTCATTGCTAGTCCTGAAATGCCTTCTTCTTGCAGATGCTGCTTTGGCTCAAAAATCCCCCATACTATAAAGTACGAATATTTTTTCTTGCCTCTTCTCCTTTCAACATCAAAGTGTGAAGATAGGCAGTAAAGCCTTTTATTGTGAGCATCATCCACAAAAGCATAACAAAAGAGAGCCTTTCTCTTGAGTGTCACTAATCTTTTATGTCAACTTTTTGTTTTTCTCTGATGCTTTCTCGGTCGTTCATGTTTTTCAAGAAAGCCACCGAAAAGCTGTTACTTTACAGAATATTATGACATATAATTTATAGAAATAGGCACGTGTAGTGAGTTGTCATGATTTTTTAGGCTTTTCTGGCATTATTACGTTCCTCATTGTGAGTTCTGTAACAGCAGTAGTCGTAGTAGCAGCAGCGCCACCGCCACGCGGTTATTGCGCCCAAAATTCGTCTCACGTGCCTTCACTGCATCACAATTGCTCCAACAAAGCTCCTTTCAGCTCTGCTGCCTGCTATAGCTGCTGTCATTGAAATGGTGCCTTTTACTTCCACCCCTTGCCTTTCATGGCTTTCATCATTTTTGACTGTGCTACTGTGCTTGAATGTACGAGTGTACAACAAATGTCACCAAAGAAATGACCAAGAATCGTGGTTGGCCCTAGGCTTCTTGTTCCCCTACTTTTTTTCTATTCTTTCCCCTACTCTTGTATTTTGGAAAAAATCATGGAAGGCTCTTTCAGCATTTGTACAGTGTTTGAAAATCCGCAAAAATGTCTCATTTTGAATTTTTACTTTGTTTGCCTAAATTCTGTAGATTCTAACATTTCTGGCCCAAAATTCAAATCTTTGCTCACAATGTTGTAAAGTTAGACTTTTTGAAGTGATTTTCAAACACTGTGCCTGGCTTAGTACTCAGAAGCAAAACTTTAGTTGGAAACTTATGACCTTGTACATCTTTTCCTTACTAATTTTCCTGCTGCAGGGCTTGAAAGCTTGAAAGAAATCAATCATTTCCTTTAGAAGAACCAACAAGAAGGAGTGAATACTGACTACTTTGAAGACATTTGGCAGCAAAGACCAAACTTTTTAGGGTTTTTCCAAACTTTTTTTCCTTTTCGTTGAGTTGGCCCCACCACCTTTCAGCATGTCTTTTAAACATACTGCTATGTTCTGTAGTCTCTTACGTGCTTTTAGAAAGCACCAAAGTTTTTGCTTCTTTGCCAGACCAAGTGCGCAAGATTCTTGTGGTTTTCTTTGGGGAAGTAATTATCGGAATTTGCGAAATTTTGGCGCGTTAGTAGGCAGCCCTTGCTGTGCAATGTGCCGCATTTGAGGTAGTAGTGGTATGGTAGTAGCCTGCCGGTTTTCCTAATGATGAAGACTTTGGCCAAAACTTGAGTCTTCAGTGCGTGAAGTTTGATGCCAACCAACTTGTTATCTCTCTTGGGCATAGAAGCAGAAGGCTTCATTTTCTTATAAGGAAAATGTTTCACACTCATCGTTTTCTCTTATTGTGAACTACATTAATTTTGTGGTAATAGTCTGTAGAGTCTGCGTTTTACCATTATTTCATAGTAATTTTCAAACAATGAGTTGTGCGATTTTTTGCTCAAAGTATTCAGGTGACTACTTTGTAGACACTTGTTCATGTCTTGTGATGTTCAATACTTCTGTAGCGACAGCTCTCTTCTTTGTATGCATTATCCTGTATTCAAAAACAGAGTTTGAAAGGAAGCAACCAAGCGAACGTACGGATGAACCCAAACCTTTGTCAGATGATTTTCCCTCTTGCGATACTGCATTGCATTGATAACTAAGATACAGAATGTAAACATCAGAGATCAATAATGTCATTTGTAAGACTATCCGTGACCAGATGCGCATCAGTAGTGGGAGTAGCAAAGCAGCAAGACTAGATGTATTTTTTTTTTTTTCACAGAAATTACTCTAATGGAACTCCTTTTTTTGCATACAATGGAATTTTCCCATTAGTCTGTTCTTCTGCACAAACATTCCTACAAACTCCAGAGAAGAAGGAAAAATTCTGGCATTTCATGAAGGAACAAAAAGAACAAATTACACCAAAAAAAAAAAAAAAAATGCAGAATATGGACACACTCCATCGGTTTTTTGTCGTTGTTATCACTTATCAGATATGCAAAAAGAGAGACAGACCAAAAACATCTGTCACTAAATACAAGAGAAAAATTGTAGCCTTATGGAAATAATGGAATCAGATTAGCATTGTTCATGAAACAATCTGACTGATGGAATATGGAAATTAGGTCACAAAGTCGTCGAGAAAGCGAAGACAGCAGCAGTGCAGCGGCAGCAGAAATGCTATTGTGCATAAATCTTGCGTCTTCTTCCATTACTAGGGCAGCAAAAAAGTTTAGAGTGTAATACAATAATAGACTTGGCACATTTTAGAGAAACCAACTGCACTTTAGATTATGTGGGGAAATTAAATAGAATGCATCTTAGCTGCTCTCTAAAAGGCAGAATATAAAGCGACCACATAAGGTGTTCTGTGCATAACCTTATGGTTGGAATTCTAGACCTGCAAAACATGAGAAGATGACACCGGGATGAATAAATCTGGAGCAAAGCAAAGGAAGAAGAGTAGGTTATTTTTCTTCTTAGTGTAATCACAGTAAGTCAAAATCACCTAAAAGTCTCATTTTGCAACATTGCGAGCGAAGCGAGCAACATTTAAAGTTAGTTTTGAGTTTTAGCGCCAATAGTAAAAATATTTTAGAGGTAAGACAAAATTGCAAATGAGACATTTTTGGTGAATTTCAAACACTGTGGGAATGAAGAAAGACCCAAAGTGCAACCTAGAAAGTACACTTCTGCTTAGGATATGACAAAACGGGACAGCAGCAGGATACTACATAATAAGAATAGAGACTGGGAACTAGGAAGGCTGGGGAGGGATATTGTAAGCAGAAGTAGGTTGACGTTATTAGAGGGGAAGTCGAATAACCCCTAATGGAAAGCAACATCAGGGGTAAAAATCCCATGTCTACATATGGTGTATCAGTGACCTAGAGTTCGTTTCCTCCTCTTCTGCTCAAGATATCATTGCGCAGCAGTGACACTCTAGTATGTAGGCAAATGTGATAGAAATAATGCAATCTCGTTAAGGTAATGTACTGTCTTCTGCTGCAACGAATACACTGCAGATACTTTGGACATTACATGCGACCAGCATCAGCTAAGATTGATCTGTCGTAATTTGCAGAGAGTCACCACATGTATCACATACAGTTTGAAAAGACTCTCTTGTGTCCTAGAAAAAGCTTTTGATGCGTTTGAAAGTGATGTAAACATGGCCACACTATCGTAGGCCTTCCACTAATTGGACAGTTGCAAAAGTGAAAGCTTATGTTTAATGCAATTTTCATTTACATTACAGGAACGTCCAACAAAGGGAGTAGATCGTCTCGTGGCAATGGCAAAAAAGAGGATCAACTTGTCAGCCAGAGTCTCATCTACCAAGCCGGAGAAACGGCAAATCTACCCTGTGATACCTCGGTTCCACAAAATCACGCACCTAATGACGAACTCATGCTCATCATGTGGTACCGGGAGGATGTCCGTTCGCCCATCTATAGCATTGGTAAGTATATGGTGGAAACCAGACCCCCTAGGGAGATTTCTGCCGAGTTTATTAGTAGCGAATTTGTCCATGTCCGTCCGACACATGGCATGGAGAATAAGAGCGGAAAGATGCATCACCACATCAGAATCATATTTCCTGATTCAATTCTTAGCAACTTGAACAGTCTTGTAGGACACAGTGTTTCAAAATATTGTAAAATGTCTCCGTTTGCTGCATTGTGAGCGAAGAAAGAATAGAAAATGATAGGGAAGTATCAGATAAATTTGTTTGAATAGAAGGACTTATGGGTAGTTGTCGTTTTTTGCAAACTTATGAAAAAAACAAAATAAATGAGAAATAAATTGTTCTTATATAAATAATAAAAAAAATTCTATTTAGAGAAACAAATGTTTAATGATGGATAAGGAACTTTTTTCTGATAAATGCTAGATTTTCAATCGACATTTAGCTCCTATTACGGACAAAGACATGTAGTATCAATTTCAATAAACTTAGTGCACTTGAGGGATAAATATGCACAAAACTCGCAATCCGTCGCCTCCGGCGACTACTTGCGAGGCCTACCGGCGGGAGCCTCGCTCCGCTCGGCGGCACCCCCCACCGCTCGCTTCGCTCGCCACCCCCACCCCCACGACCGCTAGGCCCCTCTTGGAGATCA
>LT727925.1:45381-106469 GCA_900157175.1 Oithona nana | reverse complement strand
ACGCCCATCTTAAAGTGCCATGCAAAACGTCCCAGACCTTCAGTGAGACCTCGGCCTCGATGGCCTCGGAGGCCGCGGAGGCCGGCCTCATACCGCCCATGACACTTGCCACGATGAGTAGAGGCCACATGCAAAGTCTCAACCTCCTAGCTTTAAAACTGTGGATTTGTATAGACTTCCTACGCAAGTACAGACAACTTTGTGGTTTGGAGAAATATGCACAAAATATTAATAAGAAAGTAGACATTTTGAAGATTATTTAAAAGAAAGTTCGTAATTATGGAAGTGGTTAATGACTAAGTGACCATTGCTAAAACCTTAGGGGATGTATTGGATAAATTGGTTTGAAGATTAAGGAATTTTCGCATTATATTTTTTAAAGTAAAACTGAGACATATAGCAATGTTATAAAATGAGACATTTTTATTGATGTTCAAACACAGTGCATCACAGTATGTTGCATGTGTATGCAATGGTGCAGACTGCAGATTCCATCTTGAGGATGTTTGTGGCAGAAGAACTGCTGCTGTCAAATCGTCCATCTAAGAGTAGTACAGTGAAGAAAAGTGGCAAAAAAGTTTGCAAGTTTCTAATTCGGATGATTGTGCCTGAAGTTGTTGTGCAATTTTTTTCTTCTATCCTCTCGTCTTTGCAGATGCGAGAAGTGGAATCCACATTCCCAGCGTGACTGATGTCAGAAGCAGCCATTGGATGGACACAAACATCTTTGGGCATAACCGCGTTGTCTTTGATACTAGCCCGGGGCCTAAAAATGCTCGCTTAAAAATCTTTAATGTGAGTGAAAGCGATGACGGAATTTATCGCTGTCGTGTCGATTTTAAAGCCTCACAAACCAGAACTTCAAGGCTCAACTTGACTGTTGTGGGTAAGTATCAAAAATATTTATTGTTTTTTTTTTTTGTAAAAGACTCTTTTTGCAAGTTTTGAAAATCATTCAAAAATGTGAAATGAGGCATTTTTGATTATTTTCAAACACTGTGGTTTTGGTGGTCTTGGTGACCTTTTTTTTAAGAAAGACCCGCCTATGACACAAAACTGCAACCATATTCTGTCCCAAATTTGATGCACTTGCATTTCTACAAAAAATCAGCTTTCACAAATTGGGGAGACTCCCACTATTTTCCCCCAGTTGAATTGAGGTCAATTCAAGAGACCCTGACACTCATTTCAAAGTTCCCTTTCTCCGCACTCCTCTATCCCCTTGGAATTTGTAGTACAACTGCTGAGGGTTCAATTGAACACAATACACATTTTGGGCACCTATTCTGGACACAATGAGTTGAGTGGGGGAATATATATCAAGTACAACACATGGGGGAAAATACCTGTTAAGTCAACTATTTCATATGTGTCCTCATTTCTCTTGTTGAAAAAGCATTTCTCCCCCTTCTGTTCTTTAAAAAGAAGGGTTCTCAGTATTTCCCAGAGGCGGAGAGTTTAAAAAGCCACATTCAAATCCGCTCTGATTTCCATTATGCAAGAACTTCAACTCGTTTTCAAGTCCTTTTTTCCAAGTCAAAATATTAGGGCTTGAAACATGACCCTTTTTCATTTTTTCTTTGGGATAAAAAAAATGGGCGACGAGAATCGAGAATAAGAAGCATGAAGATTTCTTCTCAAGGCTGTTTTTTATGGGCTAATGTTATTGTGGAAGAGCCAACATCAGCAGTGGTGGTAGCAAAAGGGGAGAATCCAAGCCTGCAGAAGCCTAGAGTTCTATATCTCCAACTGTGCTATGTTCATTAATCAAAATTTTGTGTCTGAGCCTCAACATACTTAGGGGCACACACTAATGGGATAGCTTCTGCTGCTACTACTAGTACTGCTACTCCGTCATGTGTCGTGCTCATCCCCATCTCATGTTACCACTCACTACTTCTGCCACCAATAGAGACAGACATACAAACAGACAGACAGCAGAGAAAGAAAGGCCCTTTTTTCCCTTACATTACCACTCACTGTAACTCTTTTTTGTCTGCCTCTCAAAGAGTGAAAGTGTAACAGAAAAGAGAAAGCTTCTTGATGGATGAAGTTGTTGTGACCTTTGGTTTGATTTCCATGAAGTCCATGAAGTAGGTCGAGAGTCTAAGAATGTCAACGTGGGGAAGAAAAGCAGAAACTCACCATTCTCATGGCTCACTCTTCCTTGTTTGAAAGTTTGGGGAAGGTCTGTAGGCCAACCACCATGAGAGTACACAACAGTAGCAATCTTTGACAATGCTTTAGCTGAACTCTAAACTTCTTCCGCACAAGCAGTATGCTTTCACAACTTTGCTCTATCGCCCTTTTGCTGCTGTGTTTCTTTACTCCCATTTTATAGATTGAATAGAAAGACTTCTCCAGTAAGGCTAAGGGGCTTTACTTTGCATCTGCTACTACTTCTGTTGTGAAATGCTCCAGAACAACTCAGAAAGGGGGAACAGAATCGATAGCAAGCGATTTAGAAAAGCCATTTTAGCACTTCTGTTCATCAGCTCAAAGAAAAACTGACCTCATTTGCTGAAAAACTGCTGTTGAATGAGTTAGTGGAGGAGCTAGAGAATAGTGAAAGATTTTTGCTTGAAGAAATGGCTTGAGGCAAATCTGACAAAAAAGAAGGGGACGACTGCTTCGTTCATCAGTATGGATGTGAAACTGTTTCCCTTCTCTTCTCCTTTGCTTGCTACTTCGTTTCCCTTCAAAGCTGGGCTCTCCTCTCTTTCTATGCTCTTTTTGGTAGCAGTCTTTCACTGCTGCTAAAACTTTGCACTAGTGTGCCAGTAGGCAAATTTTCTCCCTTTCAAAAACTGATGAGGAGAAAGGAAGCCAAGTCAAACTAAATCTCTAGCTTCCACTTCAACTTTTCATACACCAAAAGTTGGAAAGGCTGTCTTTTTCTTCCTCCTTTTAGCCCTTAGCCTTCGAAGTAGAAGTCCTGCTTTCTACATACTACAGTAGTAGTGCTAAGTATCAGCAGCAAGAAGGGGCAAAGAGCAGCAAAATTGTTTACTCAAAACACACATTTCTGCACACAAAATTGAGGCTGAGAAATGGAGGAGAGTTTTGTCAACAAAGTTTCTACAAATTGTCATTTATATCAAGGCACATAAGCTGTCACACAAGAAAGATCCGGAAGTGGAAAGTTGGAAACAAAGAAGTCAAGAGAAGTGGTCTCGTAGTGATTTGGCACTACTTCTCCTCTACTGATACACCTACTTCAAAAACTTTTCCTTCTGTGTGTGCCTTTCCGAGAAATGTCTAGATTTTCATGAATTGCTTATGTGAGAAGAAGCAGGATCGGGGTTACTACTATAGTTGAAATTAAGGATTTGTGTGAATACTTTTCGTGACCTATTTCATGAATTTTTGATGATGAATGATTGGACAAAGCTGCTGCTAGAAGGAAAGCTTCCACGAGACCGTAAAAGGATGACAAACGATACTCGTGTCCCCCTGTTCTCCCTTCTTCTGCAACACAACAATAGATTTGTAACCCGTTCTTGTATGTAGAAGAAGTAGGATCAAGACCGGTGATGATGCCATCCTTAGTAATTCTAATAGGATTGTAAGGACCTTTTCTGTCGAAGACATGTTTGAAAATAACTCAAAAAGTCTCATTTTACAATCACTTTTGACGTGAAAATACGTATGAGACATTTTGGGTTATTTTCAAACACTGTTATTTTACAATCACTTTTGACGTGAAAATACGTATGAAACATTTTGGGTTATTTTCAAACACTGTGAAATGATGCGAGACATCCTTGGGTGAGCTTATTCTGCAGTGTTTAATCGTTTTAAAAGGGAAGAGGCAGGTTGACCTTGTTGAGTAGAACCATCCAGCAGGCCTTCCTTCACAGCCATGAATTTGGTTGGCCAAGGGCTTTTGTCAGCTCCATTCTTTTCCTGTTACACACATCACTCCAAGTATCCAAGACAGATGCTGCAGCATCGTCAGAATACTACAGTGGTGCGTGTTGAGCCAGTTCTTCTGCTGTTTCGCCTGATGTCAGGACACAAAAACCGAGGAAAGGAGGAGGAAGGACCTTTTAGGAGTTTGACTAGGCCTATGTCCTTAGTTGTTAGAGCGGCCATTACATCTAATGTTACAGCAGCGGCAGCTAGCGGGAATAAGGTGGTAAAGTGGCTACTGGCTCGCTGCCGCTTGTGTGCTACGCGATGCTGCTGGCAACAAAAGCTTCTAAAGAGACTATTCACTCAACCAGACTTCCTACAAAACTTGAGAGTAACTAAAATTCTTGTTTTGTCTACAACAACAACGTCTTCTGTCTTTGTTGGTCGGTCCTTCTCCTTCTTTCTTCTGAAAAACTTAGCTTTGTTTTTGAAATTGTACCACTACAAGAAGACTTGCTGAACCTTTGAATATGATGATGCAGGCTAGTCCTACTTCAAAAGTTTCTTAATGTATCTTTTTGTTTGACTTGCTACACTGTGCCCTTAAAATGGGTTAAAATGTATCATTTGACTTTTAAATGGTTAAAAGTAGATGCCGTTTATTGGATGAAATTCCAATTTGTAAAAATTAAATACTTGCTTACATATTCAACCGTGGTTCAAATTGCTCGAAAACATGCAAAATGAGACCTTTTTAAAACGATTTCAAACACTGTGATATGATACTACGTCTTTATTTGTGAAGGACAAGTGGCCAACAACGATCTGCGTTGCTACTTATTATTTTGTAAACAGTATGATTTGGCGGTTCTGTGGTGCAGCAGCCTCTTTCCTTATTTTCCTTAGCCTCGAACGGAGATGCGGAGGTTCTTTTGGTGGTGAAAAACAAGCGTCTTGGCTACTTTTGTGGCCTTCTTGTACATTGCCGCAGTAGCAGAGGAGTACAAATACTACATAGCTATAGCTGCAGTAGTAGTAGATCCCTATTTACTCAGAGTCAGGTGTGGCCTACTGCTCTAGAAAGTTGGGGAGAGCAGCAATAATGCTAGATAATTGCTAGTAATGCCGGTAGCAATGCTAGAAGAGTTGAGAGCAGTAATCAAAGCCCTTACTTGTTTGGCACTCATCTGATTGCCTTCCTAATACTGCTACTATGTACCTTCATACATAATGCAAATAAGGTGCAGAAAGAGCAAAAAGTTGATGTAATCAATGTCAGAGCCTACGTTAAGTACATAAAAACCCTCCCAAGAGATTTTGAATTACATTGAATTAAGGGAAAAGTACATTTTCGCAAGGGATCAGTCTTCTCTTTCATCTGTACTTGGCTTTTACTTTCAGTTGAATTTAATATTGGATGAGAGTATATAATCTGCACACTTTCATTTCAAAGTATGGATGTCTCATGGGAAGCTTCTAAAGGCTTTTTCAAATTGTGGCGGCATTCATTCATTCAAAACTTTTTCTCGCTTACTTAATTGCAAAGCATGTTTTAGTTTGTATGTATGTATAGTATACACAAGGAACTTTAGCCAGGCAAACCAGGAAAATGTACCGTTGTAGTACATCTCACCCAAGGGAGTCAGGGGAGAAAGCAAATCTGCAAGTCTAGTACTACTCGTCATGGCAATAAAACCTCTCTTCTAGTTTCTTACTCCCTGTCTATCTACTCTCTCTTGTGTACCTCATTTCTTGGTCCTTTCTCTGTTTTTTCCCTCATTGCTCTTGGCACAGAGAAAATGACAACAATGTATAGATTCTGCTTTCACTGACTACTATTTGCTAGGGCAGAGGACGATTCCCTTGAGCCTTCAATGTTGCATATTCGCTTAGATTGCAGGCTGCATAATAGTAGGGTGTTTGCACAATAGAGGGTAGTAATAGTGTTAGAACTGCTGCTGGATTTACGAGCTCGCTTACTCTTCTTCGACATGCTTGGAGGAGATTTCCCCACCTTTTAGACTTCACAAGCTTAGTAGAGGGGAAGGAAGATATCTGCTGTTTTGGAACCTTAATCCTTTTAAAGCTTTCCCAATCCAAACGGATATTTTCAAATCGATTATTTCGATATCATTTCAATGGCTTCGAAGGCCTAGTACAAAAGTACTAGCCAGCCTACCAGCAAATTGAATTTGCGGCCCTGCGTAGAAAGAAAGAAAGTGCAAAATTGCACACATGACGTTTTTCACCCCTTTTTTTCCCACTGATATCTGCAGAACATTTCTTTTAGTTTCTGTTGTAACTTGTGCTACAATATCAACAAGATAAGTAGTGATGGGCGTTTCCACTACTCTACTATGAGAGTTTTGACAGATGACAAGATGAAGAAAAAGGTTGTGATTTGTATGAGGAGGGTTCTGTTCTGTGAACCAAATAAACATTCTTGATGATTGCTACCATACTAGTCTTGTTGATATATTTTAGTGGGACTAAAAAGAGTAGCCCTTTGCTAGAGAATGAACACTTTTGTTGTCAGGATATTATAAAAGGCCAGCAGGGTGCTAGTCTGAGCTGGTTTGCAAAATGCAGTTTTTCAAAGAACTTCCGACAATGTTCGAGCCTAAGAAAAACGAGAGCTACGACCCCTTCTTTACACTTTAATGGATAGCTGCAACGTAGTAATTAGCTAGTGTGTATTTGGTGAAGAAAAATGAGCCTTTTGCCTAAGTAATGATCAGGTTAGTCTTGAAATTACACTTGTCCTTGTACTCTACACAATGTACTGCATAAGGTCTTTTATACTCTTGTACAAAGTGGAAGCTGTCCAGGCCTGTTTGGGATTAAGTGCTGCATTCCTCTTATTGTCAATACACTTAATCAATTCATGCAAAAGAGGATCAGGCAGCGGTCATAGAAGGCCTATTCTTTTGACATAATACGATAAGATGGAACGTTCTGACATGAGTAAAGAATGCCATTGGTGCTATCCATTATTGTCCATCAGAAAGAGTCCATGCACAATGAGCAAACAAATTGCTCCTAGGCTTGTTGCCCAGCAGGCCACATTCATCTTCTAATGTAGTAAGAAGGCTTTTCCTTTCGTTCTCTTATCTGCTGCTAGATGGTTTTCCAAACAAAAGATCACTGCTTTGTTTGCCGACCTTCATGGTGAAAGATCAACTGTTGGGTTACATTGGACGTGACACAACATTAGAGCCTCCTCCCCTCTCTACTACTGTTTCTGTTTGACAGTCTGCTGCAAACTGTTTCAATTTGCATTCAAAATGAGTTGATGTATGCTGCTGTGGTGTTTGTACTTGAGATTGTGATGCCAGGGTAAGCTTACATTTACAACCATTACCGATTTCCACTATGTTACAGTCAGCTAAAAAATCCTGTCTCCATATCACAGTTTGTGGGTTAAGAAAAGATAAAATTCATTATGCAAAAGTGGAAGTGAAGATGAAGGATGTGTTTGAATGAAAAACTTCCAGCACATTGAGCTATTCCAAGCAAGCAAATCGCCAAAGGCTCCTCAGCAACCCAAAAAGAAAGAAAAAGAGGGGAAAACCTTCATTTGTTTCAAGCCATCATCATGGGGCATCACAAAAGCTTCTCCTCCTCTTCTTTCTAACTCTTTCTTCTACGTACACTGAAAGTTTTTCAGCAAATGCAAAGAGAGATCTAACTTTTGTTTTCTGGGTTTTCTTTACTATTCCTGGCTTTATACCTAAGACCCACAGGGCAGGGGAATAGATGAAAAAAGCCCCCTTTTCTCAATAAAGTGGGGTTAGCAGAGGCGCGGGGGGAAATTCTTCTATCAAAGACGTTGAAAGATTTTGAAGTTGACCGACTTTGACCCTCTTTTTTACCTATCCCAATCCAAAGACTATTAGGGCTTTGTTGAAGAAAGTTTTGCAGCTCTGCACTACTTTCCACTGCTCTACGTATACGAACTTTCTAGTTTCTAACTCAACCAAAAGCTCATTTGTTTTGTTTCGTCTTCCTCGTCGTAAAGTCATACATTTTCACGCACTGAAGCAGATAATGAAAAATGTGTGAAAAGTAGGTCGCGCAAACCAGAAATCCTACTTTTCTTTCAAAAAGGACTATGACATCACATTGTTTGAATATCCTTTCAAAAATTCTAACTTCACAACAATGCCATGAACATTCAAATGCGACATTTTTCGGTAGATTTCAAATGCTGTGTTAAAGTATATGGAAAATGACTCCTTTTTTCCTCAGAAGCTCCTCAACTGAGCCTTTCAACGATGAGCTTCTTCTCATACTTTTTTTCCGTCTGGTTCTACTCTTTCAACGAACCCTCATCATGATCCCCAGGATTCTCTCACTCAAGGGACTTGCTAGCTGCTGAAGCTTGCAGACCAAGAGCCAGAGAAGAAGGAGACTGGTTGCAGTAGCAAATATTTTCGGTCCGTAAAGGCCAGAAGTTTCCATAGTGAGGCTAAGAAGGAATCCAATTAGCTACTTTGACGTGATCTAATTGGAAGGAAAGCAGGAGTAGCACAGTTGCCACCACCACTCTGCTACCGAGGAGACCTACTACTCCCCCTTTTTCTGTATTCTGCTGGTATCTAATTCTGCCAACAAGTGAAGAATATGAAGTGTCCGTCCCTTATAAATGTACACACAGAGCTGACATACTGATGATCAAGGTTCTCTAGATAAGAATACATTGTAAACCTTTCTTGGTGGTTACTGAGAGTCTAGGGTATTTTCAGTGGACCAGTGGACCTCCCGATATTTGTTTTGTCTATGGTTGATGCATGCAGCAGTCAATAGTAATGTTGTAGTACCCTCTATCTACAATGCACATTTTCTGGTTGATAATTCTGCTGCTAGCCTTGACTCACATATCATTGCATTGAGTCTGCCTGATGATAGCTAGGCTGCTTAGCAGTAGTGCTTTCTAAGAAAGCAGGAATGCTAATGGTTGAAAATTGTCGTTGCAGTATACTGTTATTAGCTTAGCATTATCACTCTCTTCTAAGCTATTGTTTTATAAGTACTAGTTTCCCTTTCCATTAGGCCAAGTGGTTTTTGGAGAGCTATAAACGTTTGCAGAGGAGTCTTCTTCTCTTGTTGTACCACCACCACCACTACTTCTTCTTCTGCGTAGGTGTACCACACTAAAACAGTCCATTCTTTTGGGAAGGAAGAAAAAAGAAGGTTGAAAATTGCCCCCCTTTTCATTCCTTTATGACCTAGAAATCCTGAGGAATAATTCATTGTCACCATCTCCTCATCCCTCCTCCTCAATCCTTTTCTCCTTTTTAATCTTCATTTCATCGTATAGTGAACTATAAATGCAAAACTCTGCTGCCGCCATGCCAAAGTTCGGTGGCAATGAATGCAAAGTTTTCGTCGTAGGTTTGTCTCCTTCGACTGCACTTGAAACGGGGTGCCATTCAAGGAAAATGTGCATTTACCTGATTATGTTAATGTGTTGGTGCGAGCTGCAATCTTTCGCCAGCTCGTTTGCACCTTTACTTCCACTGCTATTACCCAAAGGCTTTCTAATTCCATAAGTTTGCTAACACACTTTAAAGTTGGGAAAATCAAAGTGTATCAACACGGATTCTCATTGCTTTCTAATGGAATCTCTTCATTAGTCAGCTGTCTGTTTACAATTCAGCAGGAGCTTTACTGACCTGAGAACTTAGATTGTTTGACGAACCTTTTTTCAGGCACTTATCCTTTGTCTACAGTTACACTCTTGATGAAATGAAAAAAAAAGGTACTTTCCTTGCCAATATTCTGCAGTTTGTACAGTAGTAGACGGTCTTAAAAATTCATGAGAGCCAGAAGTCAACTTTTTTTTGCCGGGGCAAAAATTAAACTGCTGGAAAATTGAGTTTAGGTGAAAGTGTCGCAGTGTGGACCTAAGAATTTTTGTGCTTAGCAAAAACGATGGTCCTGTTTTACAAAAAAGGGAGTCTTGGAGGTTGGAGAGAAACAGTTACGCATACCTAACCTAAGCTGTTTCTTTAGCCTACTTTCTTTCAAGTCTCTTCAAAGTCATCAAAATTCAACTCTTTTTCTTCTGCGCGCAGGTTTCAATATAACGAATATAACGTCAACATCTCAGGAAGAGTCAATGTTTGCTTACGTTAGAAGCCTTGGAAGTAGGCAAAAAGACCATCACCAACATGATTAAGGTGGAGCATATTTTCCATTAACAATATTGATTATTCATGAGGATATATTCCAAAAGAAAATGTATGTAGCAATTTTCTTTTGCTCTGGGAGGCGCGGACAGTACATAGCAGTTTTCTCTTCATGGTATGTCAAAACTCGTTGTACAACTCTCATCAAGTTAGGGGTTGGTCGATAAGAAAAGAGATCGTCATATATGTACGTATATCGTGTAAAAAAGCCATTGAGCTCGTAGTTTTAGGGTGTCATTTCTCCCCAAAAATAGTCAAAATAGGAGATGAAATTTGGAAAATTCCAACAAGTTTTTTCCTCATTAATTTTCTTTTCCGTCGAGGAAAATAATGATTTTTAGGGAAATTGGACACCCTATTACGCATGGGTATGCGTTTCTTGCGAGAGCAAGAGTAAATGTAGGCGGGCGCACTAAGGATTGTCATTCTGTTGTGCCACATCCGTCCCTCTCATGTCTAAAAAGTTTTGCTGCCGCTCTAAATGTAATCTTGAATCTAATTAGGCTGACACTATACCAGACTAAGACGACCTCTGCTTAACAAAGTCATGTTCTATGTGTGTCTACATACTCGTACTTTTAAAAAAGGCTCCCATGGTCTTATTCATTCTTCATTCTTAAACTACGAAAACTTGGCTATGAATAATCAAGATTTGTTTGCCTCTAAAGCACCATTTCTCGACATCATCATCATCATGAAGACTTTCATTGTCAAAAGTTTTAAAGTCAAGCAGCAGCAAGCAACCAGGCCATAAATTAGGGGCCTTTAGATGCTGATGAGCCTAGTGCAAGGTCACAACTTTTAAATGAGCTGCTTAAAGCATCTCCCATTTCTCCATAGTCCATACTGCTGCTGTATTACTTTTAGGGTTGAAAGCAGCTTGAGTCAGGAAATGAGAGGAGACTGTTGATCGGCCATTATACATTTCCCCCTCGTAAAAGTGATAAATTGAGGCTGAAAGAGCCTACATATGGATGGACACAATCTTTTTTCATGAAAGGGTTTTCCATTAGTCAATTGAAAAATGATCATCAGTCTGGAGGCAGCAGGAAAAACCTCCTCCTTGCCAAAATCTCAACTCTCAATCCCACCCAAAAAAAGAGTCTTTTACAATTATTTGTTGATGTTCTTGCCATTTGAAGCTAATGACTGCTTTCTTTTTTTCCAGTGCCTCCCTCGAAGCCGGTGATTCGTCTGGCAGACGGTGGCCAGTCTGTTGAAGGATATTTGGGACCTTATCAGATTGGCACCAGACTCGCGCTCGTTTGCCAGGTCAATGGAGGTAAGGAGGCCCCCTTTTTATTGCTTAGCTTGCTAGTACAAGCCTCAGATTTGCTCTCTTCACCGCACGATAATTGGCTAGATCACGCAAAATCGTCGCCAAATTGGGGATTTGCTCAGCAGCTCACTTGTTGTAGAATCTTAGTGTAGCAGAGGGGAACCAGAAGAAATGTTTGCTCCAGATGCAATTGATTACTTTGTGATGATCCTTGGCTATGCTAATGTAATTCATGGCGTGGTTGCTTCTATTGCTTTTAGTAGCATTTATTACATGTACATACTGTAGTTGCTGCTTTCACTTTTGTTAGACAGCAGTAACAGTAGCAACAATTGCACTTTTTTCTCGTCGTCGTGTCTATTGATACACAACACAAGTATGGATACAAGTGTGTTTTATTATTGATAAGAAAAAGCAGAGCTAAGATGTCCTTGCTCCCATGAGAGTTTTTTGCTTCTCCTCGGCTCGCTTTTATCAAGATCAACTGTCAGGAAAGTTAGTGTGCACAATGTGATATGCAAACATTTTCATGCCTACTTTTTTGGTGTGTGGCCCTCCTCTTGTAATCAAAGCCTGAATCAATTTTGTGTTTTTCTGGCTCCCTTGGGAGCTATTGGCATAACTTTTTTGTGCTAGAACAATGATTACTTTTCATATAGTATATTATTACAAAGTGATTTTTGATTGAATGGAAATGTTTTGAAAGTCAGTGCATGAATGCATTGAGGTGACAGGTCAATTTTATCAAGATGTTGTGTATGTATATTCAACTTGCAAATTCTCATAAACTGCAGCTGCAGGTGAAATTAACTGCATAGAATGGATGATGGGAAATGTAGTAATAACAAAATAGGTCAACTCTTATGTGGTAAAATAAATCCATTACCTTTTCAAGGAAGAGCCTATAAATCTGCATTCTTCTACCTCAACAATCTGTGCGCCAAGCAGGGATTCCATTTAGTCTCCCTTATCTGCACTGTAGGAGGATCGAGGGAAGAGGCAGGAAAAAAGATTGAGTCCCTTCCGATGGTCAGCCTGACTGGTTCTCCATTAATAATTGAACACACAATTCATATTTGTCTTCTGATATACTGCTACATAAGGCACTTTTCTCCAAGAAAAGAAGGGGAAAGACCTCTTTTCGTGCCAATTTTGGTAGGTCCGGCCAAAAAGTTAACCAGGAACTAGGTTTTGAATCGCAACCTTCTTTTTCTAGCTTCCTAAGCTGCCAACGAGCTCTTATCACGCAATCCGCAACTGCAAAAAAAAGTGTGAAATTCGGTCAATTAGGGTCATCAACAGATATACTTTTTTATCGTGAAGATTATTATTGTTAGTTTCCGGACAAACAAGGAAAAACTTTTCCTCTACATACGAAAGTCATATTTCATGCGATTAGAAAGCTGAAAGCAACACAATCTTGACAAAAAATATAAAGTGTTTCGGCTTGATTTATTATATCCGAATGCTTGTATGTGGGATTATGGATTACTTTTCTGTTTCTTAGTTCTAAGTTCTGACCTTGTGTCCCACTTCCTTATTACGCTATGACTTTTAAAGCCAAAAAATATTATTCTTATAAGCTTTTACAACAGTATTATGCTTAGAAGCTGTTGTGTAGTATTTCATGAAGAAGAAAACACAAGGCTAGGAAGCAATAAAAAGAATGTTTGTCTTGCTACCACCATAAAAATGCCGACTTGGTTGCCCAGATTGACGCTCGTAGATCAAAGGAAATCGCTTCTTTTTGCTCTAGTTGCCTCCCTCGGTGCGGTTTAGTGTTTTCTTCCAGAAATATGCACAAAATAGCCATAAATTCGTGGCCAAGCAAGGCCTTGGTCATCGTCATAGGATCACAATTTTTGGCTCTAAAACATGAACGAAATCTTAGGTAACAAATGGCACTTTTCCTAATATGTATTAAACAAACCATTTTCACTTTTGTCAGAGCTGCTACTTTAAAATGAGCTCGTTTGTAGTTGGTTATGACTTTGGGAGCTTTAACGTAATAGATACTTTGAGTCCCATCAAGTTAGAGCTGAAGCAAGAGTTGGCCAAGGTCGTGAAATATCGCTTGACGTGCTCTGCATGTTGATTCATATCTCCACTCCTCGGTTTTTTTCATTCTTGCCAATACGACACACACAGTAGAACTCATCACTTTTTGTAGGTCTCTTTTTAGCCGACCAAAGCAGAGCCTTAGGTAAAAACGTGGAAAAGGAAGAAAAATGGTAAGGTCACGATAGGCAGCATGACGAAGGTCGTTTTCAACGTGATAATTACTTTTCTAACCTCATTTGATCTTGATGAGACGTCTGTAACTTTTAAAAAGGGAAAATGAATTTCCGAAATTCACCTGATGTTTGGCCATTCATATTTCAACGGCGTGCCCGTGCTGAGATACACAAAATGGCCGCTGAACTAACTGGTTCAGCAGTCGGAGCGCGCCCCAAAACAGCTGCTGCTACCGGCTTAGGTAGCTAAATAGGGGGGTGGCATTGAAATTGAGCGCCTGCTCTAGCTGAGAAAGGTCAGCTGCTACTTTGTCTTTGTTATTCGTGATTTACAAAATTGGTTTTGGCCTTTTGGCGGCGAATTTCGGGCCTTCGCATAGAATTAGAAACTCTTTGTAGCGACAAAAAACTTTATCGTCCGATTGGAAGATATCAGTGTCACAAACAAAGCATAAGTCTGTTTACTTTATTTTTCCAATTTGTGTCATTTTTTTTTTCAGAAGTCTGATATTCTCACACGAGTTGTTCGACGAATTTTTCGTTAACTTCTTCGTCAGGGATTGTAGCTTGAGCCTCTTGAACTTGAGCCAATTTTTTAAATCAGCTTTGGCTTCTTGACCATCAGATTTGATTTTGAATTTTGACGTCGAAATCGCATTACTATCTCAAAGTGATCATAAAATGACTGTATTTTATATTCGAAGTTAAAGTAAATACTGATACATTATTCAAAATACGTGGCTCTTTGGCATTGCAGAGCCTGTAATTTTCGCGCAGTAGTACACTGATCAAATGACCTATCGTTAATTATCGATCGGTTAATTTACAGATACAAATATACAATGGCACAATCCATCATAAACTAAAGTGATGATTAGCAAAAGGAAAATCGTAAATAGCAATTAATCCAACCACAACACAGATATCTACACTTTATATTTTTCTGTATTTTTTTTGTATTCTTTGCAGGCAAACCACCTCCTCGCGTGGTGTGGTATCGCAATGGACGCATTTTTTCGGCTTCCTCTTCCTTGAGGGATGGAGTGACGGTCAATAACATCACCTTGGACAGCCTTGGCCGAGAGGATGTCCATACAAAATTGACCTGTCAAACTACAAACTTTGAGGCCACGACGCTCAGGTCTTCAGTGGAGTTGGACATGAAATGTAAGCAAAGCCGCCATAACTTTTTGGTTAATCACAACCTTTCTTTTGCGCTTGCCGATAAGGTTTCAGCAAAAACATTAATCACACCTCTGGAATGTGAAGCCTGTAGTATTCTCTGCTCTGCAATTTGTTCCGTATGAGAGAATGGCAAATATCGGATATACTTAGGGAAATAGGATAAGTTGCTTGCTCTGCTCCTCCTCTCCAGCTTTTCTGGAAATTGTCGTCACACTTGCCAACCAAATATTCCGCAAACATCCGAGAGTTCTAATTCCATTTATAATCAACTTGGGTTGGTTGAGAGCTAGTAGGAACCTAAAGTGCTTTGACTAGGAGAGAGAGTTCCTCTAGCAGAGGAAGTGGCATAATTGAATTTTTTCTTTTGCCCTTTTTTATGCTTTGTAAAAACCGTGAAAACACAACGTTCAAAATAGTATGAAAATATTTTTTCCGTACTTTTTGTGATAGTGTTGTAAAAGGGTGAAAAGCAGAACGATACACATTGGTAGACACAAAAAGTTGACATTTTCTCCCTTTTTTTGTGTCTTATTCCTCAAACTTTTTTTTTGGTAGGGAAGAGACCTAATTTCTTGACTTTTGTGACAAAAGAAAGCTTCCTGTGTTGTATCACTTTGCCATCTAGTGTACACAACAATTCTCAAAATGAAATTTTGCCAAATGGAACTTATGGCAGCAGACGAAGGGGTACGAAAAAGCAGTGATGTCAGCATTACTCTGACAGTACAAAGCCACTATCTCTAGCACTGCTGGCAAACTTGAAAGCCCCTCTGGAAAAGTGATGATTTGGTTTCGTTCTCCTCATCTCTTCCTTCTCCCCTCCTTGAACATAATTTCCAGCAATCTGCCAACTGCATCTCAAATTCAAACCCATTAATTATGAATTGTCAACCTTTTTATGGAGCTTTTTCAATCTCAGTTGTAAACTACAGAGAACAAATTCATCAAAAATGGTTTGCGTGATAGGGTATGAGAACGAGAAACAAAAAAGTCATTTACTTTTGCTAGTTATCCAATGCATTAAAAGTCAACATTCCTTGGGAACTTGTCACTCTTTTTCTGTTGTTCTTTTTCACTTTTTTTGCTGTTACATTTTTTACTTAACTGCTTATTATTCCTTTCGTGATTTGAGGTGAAAGAAGTGTGACGTCGTTTTCCCACCACTGCCGACTTTTCATTTAGGAGTCTCTCTTCCACTGTAGTAGACGTCCCAAAACATGCAAATATCTCATGAAAGCCACCACTAGCGCAGTAGAAGTCTTGAGAGTCAGAGGAGCATAGCAACCTTTGAAACACAGAGGAGGAGAGTTAATGAATGCTGCTCTGCCTAACTACTAGAAGCCTTAGAAGGTAACATCAAAACATCATTTGCCAGAAAGAAAGCCAAGGTCAACATTGGCTCAATCAGGTCTAGCCTTTTTTTGTGCTGATATACCAAATGTCAGACAGAAACGTAAGAAACATAACATAGTAGTGTGGGATGCCAGTTGAGCCTTTTTTGTAGCTTGAAAGTGCCAGGAAGTTGACTAGCCTAGCAAAAAACCACAACAAAACAACAACAATGGGTTATCATTTTGCAAAGAAAGTACACATTAGCCTTCTTTTTTTTGATGACTTGACAATTGTCAAGTCAAAAATAAAGCTTTTCAAATCTGCACATCAAGAAGTTTTTGACTTTTCTATTTTGAAAGTTTGAAAGGATTTTGCTGCAGAAAGTTTCTAGACTACTGAAATTCAAGGCTCATGCAAATGTCTAGCAGCAGTGGCGAAAAGGAAATTCAAGACATTGTATTCAAATGTATACTAAATGTTCTCATTCTTCGTGCAGCAGATACGTATCGTTATAGTATCCCCAAAGAAGTCTACTTCATGTCTGACATTTCCTACTTTCAAATTCATTGCATTTCTTGATAAGAAATGACACCCAAGATACTTTCTGTGCTGAAAAGAAAACAATAGAATAGAAGAAGAACCCATGGAAAATTTGCCCCAGTTTTAAAACCATTTTCTTTTTTGTTTACTTTGTAGTAGGATTTCCCTTGGGACTTATAATCGTGCTTCTTGCTGAAAACTCAAAAAAGAAAAGTAAGATTCATTGCTGCGTGAGCTGACTAAACTCCGTGGCGATTCACCTCGCCCATTAAGTGATCAATCAAGCAAGAACAGAGTAAACGTAGTAGCATTGGTTGAACAAAAAATCCCTTTCTTTTTATAAATGTACGACCGATACTTGCAGCGCGCAGTCAACAGTCATACTCAAAGTGATTGAACGATTTCAGAGACAGAATTTCCAATCAATTTTCTGGGGCTTGACTTTCTTTCTACCAAAAATACAAAAAAAAAGTTCCATTTCTTGGTGTGTACAACTACATACAATTTCACTTCTACTACTGCGTGATAAATTACTGTATCGTGTAAGCCTTACGACTACATGTACTACGACCTTTTCTTGTCTTTTTTTTGCAGATCAAGCTCACAACGTGACGATCCATAACAAAGACATGTCTCTGCGAGGAGGAACTCAGCATGAATTCACTTGTGAGGCTTTAGGTTCCAGGCCAGCAGCAGTGATAACCTGGTGGCTCGACGACCTTCAAATCCAGCCCCAAGTCGACAACATACAAATTGTAAGAACCAAGCAAGGCTTTCTACAACTACTAACGGATTAATCGAGTAGTTAGGATCCCCGTAAGACTCGTAAAACGTTTTAGATTTCCTTCCGAAATCTAAACTTTGTTTTTGTAGATCTATAGAAGTAATCAATGCTTTCCAGTGTCTGAAAGGCATCGAAAGCAGCTACTTTCTCTGAATGTTAGAGAAGTAGCACTAGCTGATACACACCGATTAAATGGACTCAATCTTCTTGGAGTTTCGAGTTCTTCCCAAGAGGATAAACCGGCGTAGCAAGGAGTAGAAGCGATAAAAGTTGGCCCTCCTTTGGATGGGCATTCGCAGAAAAGTTATCAATTGTTCATCCGTCCCAATCTCCAAGAGATTAATGCTAGTCTTCACGCAGGATTGAGCAAAGAAACCGCAACAACTCTACTTTCTTTTAGTGTAGTAAATCCACCAAGGGTTTGTTTTACTTTATAGGACTCTAGTGGGCCTTACAACAAACACAGCATCGTACTTTCAAATCATTTTTCACTTGCCTACTATTCCAAAGCATTTCCAAAGGAAAGTTTCAAATTGCTCCTTCTCGATTGCGTTTTCACGAGCGCGCGTTTTACCCAACTTTTTTCCCCCGATAATCCTCCTAGGATCCATTCGAATAAGAAAGTCCATAAATTCTTTTTCTTGCCGACTACCACTCAAGTTTTTTCGTCTTCTTCATCCAGCTAGGCTAATTTCCACAAAAGCTCCTTATGATGATATCCCCTTTTTCTTTTCCAATCAGGATTTAGATTCTACTAAAAAAGCATATTGCCTTCTTCGCTAACCCCATTTTGTTAGTAGGCTAAACCATGCGCGCTTGCGCTTCAAATGCAAATTTATCGTTCATGACTCTTTAGCCTCCCCCTATAGGGCATTGTTTGCACGTTATTTCAGTAGTATCCAAGGCCATAAAATCAAGGTTCCCATGTCCTATGCATGCGCCGCGCTCTTCTCGTTGTGCCATCGCCAGTTTAAGAGCCCCATGACAGCATCAAAGAAATGGTAGAGTTAGAGTCGAGCAGAGCCATGGAGCGAAGCGAGTCATTCTCCAATTGGCCAATATAAAAGAGATGAAGGTTCGCCACCTTACCGTATTGAGTCAGGAGGGAGGGGGGCTTTTTCTGCCTTTGAGCCCTTTGAGGACACACATGCAAAGTAAAGCTCTCTTTTGTTGATGTGCTTTCTTATTTTTGGCTCCTTCAATAAGCAAGAGGGGAGTAGGGAAAATCTCAGAGCAGTGCAGGGCCTCCTTGCTTTGCTATGATGACATCCTCCTTAGGGCTGCTTTAAAAGGAGGTATTAAAATGCAAATTTAATTACATGAAAAAGGAGAAGGAGGAGCATCACAACTTTGAAGGACTACTTCTCTTGCTTTGCTCTTACTTTTCTACTTTTACTTTCGGTTGAACTGCTAGAGTCAATTTTTCTCATGCTCCTGCAGCTTTTCAAACTTTCAGTTCTCTTCTCCTCTTTTGTGTTGCAAGAACTCGTACCAACGTACTATCGACTCAACTTCCATTGTGTGTGTCTTGATATTCACTCAGGCAGTCGTTAACTTTTTTTTGGAGCACTAGGATGCTTTCTTCTTGTCCCTAAGAAATTCCGCCGACGTAGCGTAGAAAAGCATTGCTCAATCCTTTTATTCTTGCGCGATCACAAACTGTATTCAAGTCAAGTATCTTACATATTTGTAAGATGAAACCTTATTTTAAGCCATTTAAAAGTTTCTGTGCAGCTAGTGGAAAAACTGGTTCAATTTAAAAGTTTTTTCTTAATTTTTGACTACTTTTAACTTTCAGACGTCTTCCGTGTCGGGTGAACTATCGACTTCCACAATGACCTACACGCCTCGGTCGGAGGATTCCGACAAAACGCTGCATTGCAGAGCCACCAATCCAGAAATGCACCAGGGTGTCCTCGAAGATCAATGGAAGCTGGACGTTCAATGTAAGTCTGTAGGCTGATGCTTGGGAGAAGAGAAGATGCAAAACTCAGTTCAGCAGCAGCAGTTCTAAGAGTAGAACACACACCTTGTTTTGAAATATGCATGGAGAGCACCTAGGGGGAAATTTCAGTACTACTACTATACTAGAGTTGCGAAGCCCCTTAAAAAAGAACGACGACGGTGAAGAAAGGAGGAAACTGCATTTTTGTTCCCGTTTCCACTAAGCCTCTTTCTTCTACTCTGCAGCTAGCCGCCCTGCGGAATAACGTCAAAACCCTTTCCTTTTTTCATAACCATTCTTTTTCTTGGCTGAGAAATGCACTATTGAGTATTTCTTCACATTTGTGAAAAGGCAGCTGTCAAAGACCTTATCCCTTCTTTAAACCTACTAGCGGAACTTCAGTAGTCAGAAAAAGGCCAACTGATTCACACACTGTTTGAAAATCATCTAATGTCTGCTTTTTGGCCTCAAAATCAATGTTTCTGCTTATCTGATGACATCTGTTTGTCCATTTATGCAATCCATCATAAATGGAGTCCGTCCATTAATGTATTTAGCATTCAATTCAGTGCTTTACTGCCTGAATGAAAACATTTATTTTGAGGCAAAAAGTCAAAAGGTTTAAATTTGAAAATAAACATATCTCGCTTCGCTCGCAATGTTGTAAAATAAGATTTTCCACCACAGTGTATTACTCTTTCTTAGATCAGCTTTTATCGGAAATTCACTTTAGCTAATGCAAAATTAGGCCGCTAGAAGACTACGAAACGAAAGTTTTGCGGTTGGGAAGTATTCTGCAGTGAGTATTGCTCGTAGTAGTAGAGGAGGGAAGAAGTAGCACCACACACGATGTGGTCTCGTAAGCTCTGTATTGTGCAAAGTATAGGAAAAAGATAGATAATGGAAGTTCAAGGATGAGAGGAGGAGGAAGGCCTCTCCTTCTCATCGGCTTCTCCTCGCTCGTGCAGGAGTCGAAACCTGCTGGAGAAGTTATTTTACGCCACAATGCTTGAGCTTCGGCTGCATTCTGTCACATATCCGCTGGCTTCTTCACACTGCTTGAAAATCGCTAAAAATATCTCATTGCAACCAAAATAGTTTATACTCAAAGTTGAAACCCTAATTCCCCCACTTTTTTGATCATTTTTGGCGCGAAAAGTGGGGGAAATTAGGGTTCTAACTTCAAGTAGAAGGATGTAAACGTAGCTCGCTTCGCTCGCAATATTGTAAAATGAGACTTTTTTAGCGATTTTCAAACATTGTGTTATGGGCTTTCTACCAGACTCTATTTCATTGTGATGTGTCAACAGATTTTTGCTACTCTCTACCTAAAATTGAATTCAGATTGACAAGAGCAACGCTCAGAGAATGATCATCGTGACCATCCTTGCAGAAACTGCATCAAATTCACGTCTTTGAAAAAATGAGGTCTGTTCGACACATCACTAATTTTCCAGGGTGAGCTTCGCGCGGCAATTTAGAATACTGACGAGTTCTTATCAAAGGAATTTATGGGGCTCTTTGGAGCAGAGAGGCTCTACTCAAAATCCCAAGTCGTAGAAGAAAACCATTAGAGAGAAAACGGCAATTTGAGGAGTTCTTTCGTCTTCCTTCTTCTTCTTCTCCAGCAGCCTCCTTGTTGACCTCAATGACCATTACTACAGTTATGGAGTCTTGTTTAGCTCTTAATGGAGGCTTCTTCTTCATTTAAAGCACTTTTCGCTCCTTTTTCAGATCCTCCCAGGGTAACGATCCGGATGGGAAAATCTCTGGTGGCATCAGACATTCGAGAAGGCGTTGACGTCTATTTCAACTGCGTGATTGTGGCCAATCCAGCACCCAGAAACAAATTTGTCACTTGGCTACATAATGTAAGTTTCTGTCTACTGTATTTTTCCTGACATTCTACTTACACTTTATGACCTTACTGGCTGCTGACTCCTTCCATGCTCGAGTCAGTCTACTCTCCTGCTTCTGCTGCCTCTTTATACACTATCACTGCAGCAAGAGGAAACATAACATGTTTGTTCACTGCTGCTGCAACTCTAATGACATTGTGTGAGGAGGCAACTCTACTCAAATGATATTCGTCTGCCAAAAGTTTCATAACCTCTCCTCTACTGCTATACCAACCAAAAAGTTAAGGCAATCAATAGTACCTCTCCAAGAGAGAACAAATACAATAGTCATTTTGTTGATACAAATACATATTTGTTCAGGAGCTGGTAGTACTTGATGAAGTATTCGTTTTTGCCATACCAATATCTAATTACTATGTGTTGTGTCCTCCTTCTTTTGTTGAGCTTTCACGTCTCGTATTATCCCTTGTTATTTACAATTAGGGCAAGGCAAGGCTTTTCTTTTTTTGGTGGTGCGTGCTTCCACAGTGAGCTGGCTGAGGAGGAGATGAAGAAAGAAGAATTTTCAGGCTTGCTTATCTCCAGTAAGACCCTGCTAGTGGTAAATCGGATAGCTTTTATGCATTGCTGGAGGCCAAGTGAAGATCTAGCAGAGAGCATCAGTTGCAAACAGAGTGAGGCACACACACACCGGAAATGGGAAAAGTGCATTTTACTATATGACTGTAGTACGTTTTCTGCTAGTATGAGATGCTTGAGAAGCTTTTATCCATGCATACAAAGTATGTAGAGAAGAAGACACACGTAGTGTATAAAAAAGCTTGACCAGTATTGCTGCTCTATATACTCGTTCTCATGTTCAATCATCATATAGAGCATAGTAGTTTCTTGATAATGATATACACGTACCAGGCCTATGTACAGTGTTTTGCTTCATATCTATTCATGTCATTCATTCATCATGAATGATACAACATTAAAGCTTCCATTTTGTAATGCTAGGTGCCAAGTAATTGTCTACTTTTGTTTGGTAGATAACTCTGAGTAGGCCTAGTGAGAAGTTTTCTTCTACTGGTGTAGTAATTCAGAAACCATTATGATAACTGAGAAACCAGCACCCGCAATTGATGATACGATAGTGAATGATAATCAGTTGCAAAGAAGCAGCTAAAAGAAAGCATCACAATAATAACGAGTACACAGTATTATTATCAAAGCAATGTGAATATGCTGCATTAATTTAGGAAATAGATGCGCTCTCATGCCCATGAGAGAAAGAAGAGAGAGTAGAGGAGCCTGAGCCTCCCTCATTGGCATTATCTCAAGGCTTAGCATGTAGAAAATCGAGGAAGGAAATGTCCTGAATATATACTTATAGCTCTGAAAACTACCGCATTAGAAGAGTTGTGTCCACTCCCAATCAATTTTTAGCTACAACCATTTTCGTATTCAGGGACAGGGAGACAGCTTGTTGACAATTTAGTATCATTGCTCTGTTGTGGCCAACATGTCCAGTTGTTGGACTCTCATTCCTTGTCCACTTACCAAGATTTATCTGTGCCTGTAAAAAAGGGCGCCTTTTTCTTATGTGAAAGCAACATTGCTTTTCCCATGCAGTTTCTTTAGCTGTTATGAGGAGAAAAGTGTATATTCATAAAGCAGACATAGAGCGAGTTAGATAAGCCATGAAGATTAGCATGAATGGTGGCAATGAGTGATAGCCTATGGATACTTATATATCTAAATGTAAAGCTTCTAAAGGAGGCCTACTAAGCCTGAAAATTACCTCATATACTTATTTTACGAGAGGTGTAGTAGCATAGACATAGAACTGACACAAATAAAGATCATTTTCATCAACACAGATGGTTTGCTTGCTTGCATATTACATAAGAAAAGATACTTCTGATGATGATGCCTCTGGAGAAGAGTCCCTAAGGTTTTGGACATCATCATTCACATCCGAAATGTTTATGTTTTTTCCACTCTGCGTCCACCAAATGTTGTTTACTTCCCAGAAGGGATCTTTGGCCATATGCTCTATATGAGCTTTTAGTGTTTTTCTTCAATGTGAAAGCAGCAGTCTTCTCAGCAGAAAAGCAGCTTTCACTTCTTTTTTTGTGTTGCTCCTAAAAGAAGGAAGTGGAAGAATTTTTGCAATTTTGATGAGCATCACTTTACCTTTTTTTTCTTGACTCGCCAGTACGCCATCTGCCACTAGTGTACAAGGAAGCAGGGCATGCCTAGGATATACCAAAAACTTGGAGACGAGCCATATGACGTTTGGCAAAGGCTGTCTCGTCGCCAGCTCCTGGTACTGGTAGAGATGGTATCAATAGAACACAAGAGCCAGAAATGGGAATAATTTCCACAGTGCATTATTGGCAAATGTTCTGTCTTCAACTATGTATTCAAGACTTTCTTTGTGGCTTTGAGAGAGGAGAGATAAAAATATTTTAGAATTTTAGCAGACTACTTCACCCTATAAATGTAGTTTAGATTATGCTGCAGAAAGAAGAAAGCATTCTTTTGTGCATTAGTCCATTTGCATTTTCTAGCACAAAAAGGCCGTAAATAAGAAAAACCAAAGAATGCACTGAAAACTGCAGGAGTACTACTCAACCCCTTCCTTACACAATGTTTGAAAATATATAATTTGAACTTTCACGCCAAAAATAACTAAAATTGCACCAACATCGTTGTGATTTTCAAACACTGTCCCCTTCTAACGGAATAAACACTCCTCTACTTCCCATAAATGTCCATAAAAGGTGCTGACTTCAGCATTGTAGGACAAGAAGAAGTGGTCAATTGATTTGACAGCAAAAGTACCATTGACTCTACTCGTAAAATCACCCTTTTATGGCTTGCGAAGAATACTTGTTGCAATAAAAATTAAAATGGTTGTTGTGAAGCGAGATGGCGTTTTCAACATATGTTTCTCTGTCTGACGAAAGTTTGTTCTGCAACTGTCAGGACACAAGTCTGTAAATTAATTACGAGATAAAGGTAAATGGAGCTTTCACTGGCAGCAGCAGCAAAAGCGTTGTTAGCTGCTGCCTTATATGCTTTTTGGCCTTCGTTCTATAACCAATCGATCATTGGCTATAATTTCTGGACCATTACCTCCTTGTGCAACGCTGTCGATTACAGGGACAGCAGCAGCAGAAAAAATGACTAGATCAACTCCTTTGATAAACATTGAGTTCCATAAGTCATTGGCATTGGCAGCAAGTTAGGGAAAACATCAATCACTGTGTTGGAAAATCGCTCAAAAAGTCTCATTAAACAACATTGCCTGCGAGCAACAGAAATTCAACCTTAGAATCTATAGATGTAGTTTGGGTCATTTTTGGGACTTTTTTGGGTGATTTTTAAACAATGTGTATCATCAATCTTATTGATGCAAGCAAAAGATAAAAGACAATTTAGGAAATTAGAAGTAGAGCTCAACACAATAGATACAAAAGCAAAACTGTGTTCCAGAACCGAGGATTCCTCGTCATAAGTTCCATTTCCATTGTTTTAGTACCACAAGCTGGAGCTAAAAGAAGGCTGAAGAAGGCTGAATGATGATTATGATCATCTCCTTACTCTTTTTTTTTTCTATTACAGAACCAGGTCTTAAAGCAGAATCGCGATGATGACCTTCGTGCCAGAATGGTTTTACCAAGTGTCAATGATCCTAACGTCTTGGTTCTGCAAGGTGTCAAGAAGGCCGCCAGAGGTAACTACAGCTGCCGAGTGGGTAATGGTATTCCTACACACGATTATGAGGTCGAAAGTGAGCCTATTTTCCTCGACGTTAAGTGTAAGTACAATTTACTCGACCATCAAGACTTTCTGGATAGATCTTCTGGTGAGAAGTGGAAGTATTTTTGATTGCTTCTCAAGTGTACTATTTTCTCTGAAATACTATCTTCCAAGGTGGAGAAAGGAGCACAGGTTACGAAAATCAATAAGTAATGTCTCATTCTCAATATATCAAACACCTCAAAATTTTCGCAGTTTAGATCGCATTTTGAAAAATGAGACTGTTTTTTGGTGATTTTCAAACACTGTGATCCCATTGAAATGAGGTCTCTATCGCAAAGCTTTCTTTTTTCACGAAAGTGTGAGAAGCAGTAGGGGCAGGAAGAGGGATCAATATTTCAATACGGTACCGAGACTTTTGCCAGAGATATATATCTCTTCTAAGCGAAGCAAGAAAGCGCCTTCTTCCTTTTCTCACATATCCTTGAGTTGTATCGCGTTGTGAATCATGTAGTTCTGCTGTTTTTTATTCGAATGTCATAGAACTGAACCACTTTCATCTTGGTCACTCATACATGAAGAGTAGTGAAAATGTAGAAGAATTTTTTCTTTGCAGTTTCGCACATCTGTCATCAGTTATTTCCTTCAGGATAAGTGAGAAGTGGGGTTAGTAAGAGACCTTGGAAGTGTGGGAAAAAAGGATCTCCCAATCTGTTTTTCTCAGGGATATAAACACATTTCAATCTTCCTGCTGGAGAGCTTCAGCAGAAGCAAAGGAAGGACGAGACACTGTTTAGTTAGGCCAAAGCAGCAAAATCGAAAACTGTCAAAAAGTGACGTTGAACAGAAAGAAGAAGGAGGCTACAGAAGTTCTTTTCTTGGAGAAAAAAGTAGTGCAAGTTCAAAACTATTTTGTAAATTCACCTCACGGAAAAGTTGAGAGAAAATATTCCTGGAATTTGGTTCAATTTCCGACCCCAACTACTGCTCTAATAATATTCTAGCAGCCTTCCTAGCCTTTTTCAAAATAATACTGCAGTGCAACGATGTGTGCAAGTAATCCTCATGGAGGCCATAGAAAGCCGCCTCATGATAATTGCTAATTTGTTGACTTTCCAGTATACCACTTTCCAATTCCAAACTTTTTAGATTTTGATTGCTTGGCATCATGCAAAAAACCTGCTCGACTCCACAAGGGGTCTTTTATTCATGAAGTGCTCTGCTCCTTGCAGTAGAGCGGAGCTAATTTTGTACAAGACGTCCCATCAGGAGTCCCTTGGGAAGAAGATGAGGACTTTTTTCCCTTGCCCACATGCCTTTTTTAGTTAGTAACCCAGGTCTTACACAGTGATTGAAAATTCCTCAAACATGTCTCATTTTTTTTCTGCCTGCGTTTTTGTAAAATGAGGCTTTTTTGAGAGATTTTCAAACACTGTGATCCACTGTTCCTTTGGTATTAGCTACCTTTTGTTACCGAAAAGCCTTCACTTACTAGCAAGTATCTCGTCGTTTAAATCGATTGCTAGTACTTTGAGCAACCCCATCACCACAATGAAGCCAATATGTGGATCAGGAATAGGGAAGGGGAAAATCTTCAAAGTTAAGGCAGACTTGACGACAGTAGAGGCGGATCACGAGCAATCAAATGTCAAAGAATGAAATTGGATGAGAGTTGAGACACTTTGCTGATGGTTGTCTTCAAGGGGGTACTCTAGACTCAAAAGAAGGGAGGAAGAGAGAAAACTGTTGGCAACAGATCAGTCACTTTGCTTGCAGTAGACGCCATCTAGCCAGCTTTTACTTTTGACAATCTTGTTTTTAAGAAAGCACCTTTTTGACTCCCTTTTTGTTTGCTCGTTTCCAGCCTGCGAAAATCGTCTAATGTTGCGTAAAGTCTCCCCCGAATTTTACTGAAGCTTTAAAAATAGAGGTTTCAGTGAACTGAAGGGCTTTTCTAGTGTTGATTAATGAAGAGCAGTTTTGGCAAAAAGATTGGCTAATGGCTGTTCATTTTTCATAGAGGCCTGAGCGTCTGAAGCTGTGGTGAGATACAAACGAAAGTTGAGAAACACAAAACCGACTTTTTTTGCTTGTTTTATCATACGAATACAGGAAAAGAAAGTATTTTATATTGTGTTCATAGACTCCATCTAACTATTTTTGTGGACTATTTTTCAATTTTTTTGTTTTGTTTTCGTGACTTCTTGACCAAATATTTGGAAAATTGTGATTGCGTTACCTCGTTGCGTCAGAATAATAGTAACCTTGTAATTTTGTAGCACCAAGACACAGAACAGAGAGAGAAGTAGAAGTAATCTAAGCTGCTGCTGTAATATTACTTTTTACATGATCCATGGTATATTACACGCAACGCAACCATAAACTTCTATTAATCTCTACTGATCATAATTTATCTCTGAACACAATTGTAGTCTCTCCTTATAAACTATACAAAACAAGGAAGTAGAAACTTTCTTCTTCATGAATTTTGAAAGCAACAGTAGAAGTTCATTATTGTACTAGTTTGCACTGCTACTACAATGAGTAAAATCTCCCGCAGGTTTTTGCATGCCAGGGCTACCAGCTGATGATTTATGATTTTTGCATGCTAGAAAAAGAGGCAGGGCAGCGGACCTCCTAGACTCACTTGAAGAAGAGAGCAGCCCATTGAGGCATTTCTATGCTTACCATTTTTGGTGGTACAAGTGATAAATAGACTCCATTTTCTTCAATTGATGATGAGTTTAGAGCCTCCTCTCGTGTAGTGCAAATCCGTTTTTCATCGTGTCAATTTTTTTTGTGATTCAAATATCGTAGGTCCTTGTTTCTGTTCAAGTTAAGATTCAGAAAACAGTAAAAAAAACGGGTCTGATTGGGATTTGGGATAATGAAACAATTTCAAACTTTCCACCTTTTATAAAACTTTCTTCATTGTGGACATTTTTTGTCCTGCTAATCAAGCAGAAGAAGTATATATCCGTAGCACTCGACGGTTTATACCTATTTTTTTTCCTCTGATGTCGTCCATCAAAGAGCAAAGAGGCTTTGTAGCAGGGCCCTTACTTCCCACGAGCTTGAAGAGAAAAAGAAAGAAAGACAAAAATCAGCCACGAGCCCACGAACGAGACAGCGTGAATGGGCCTTACTGAGAAGAAAAGACAAGTCAGTTAATGAGGAGAAGGAAAGGGAAAGAGAGATGATGAAGTTGTGCGTCAGCAAGCACGAAAGAAAGGAGTTGATTCATAATGAAGCTGCCTCTCGAAACTCTTGGCCCAACCATGATTTGTTAAAGTGGCTCTTTCCCCTTCGTTTTGCTACTTCCACTGTTTCTACACAGTGATTTGAAGTGACTGATTTTTAAGAAAAATGAACCATTTTTAGCTCATTTCTGGCAAAATCTAAAGTTTGTAAAGAGGCATTTGGCGTGACAAAGCTCCATATTTGTGCTTGTAACCTGGTAATAACCGTATGGCCTACTTTCTGGTAACCCCTTTTTAAGGTTAGAGATAATTTCCTGAAAGTGGTAGAAAAGGGATGTGAAAATTTGGCTTCTTTCTCGTTATGAACGTGTCATTTCCGCGCTCATGGTTCTTTTGTTCTCATGTCAGGCAAGAGAAGAGAGAAAAGCGTTTGTGATCCCTTGAAACCCAGTCTCAAGCTCAGTTCTCGTGTCATGTCTCCAAGATCTTATCTTTGTGAAAGCATTTTATGAAGATTCTTTGCGCTGATGGGCTAATGCATCAACAACATTAGGCTCTTGAAGTGCACAGTCATTCAAGTTCTCCTAGCAAAGCCTCAGCCTCACTTCACTACTACTTTAGCTTCGAAGAAGAAGCGGCATCTATGTGGCAAAAGCTTCTCTACTCTCGACCATACCACCGCTAGTAGCTGCCTTCTTCTTCTTCGACCTTCTGGTCTGGGAAAACTTTTCAAAGGCAGGCGTGGCCAGATTCTCCCAAGGCCATCGATAATTCATTGTAGAGCGATTTTCTGGCAAAATAGCTACTTCAAATCCATCACTACTAGTCAAAGTAATTTTACATACTTTCTTTCCTATGGAAAAGGTGGAAAAAGGAAGATTTTTCTTTGGCAAAGTCTGCGATAAATCAAAACTTTTGTATCCACATACTACTCAGAGAAAATACTACAATTTGCTGTTTGTGTGAGAAATACAAACTTCATGATGTATTTATGTACCTTACAGTTCCTCCGGTTTGCAAACCTAAGGGTGTCAAAGTTTATGGTGTGGCCAAGATGGAAACCGCGCACATCGCATGCAACGTCGAAGCCAATCCGCCAGAGGTGTCCTTCAGGTCAGTTTCAACCAAAAAAAGTTAAATGATTTGTCATTGCTAAAAATCTACTGTATTTTTCAGGTGGACCTTCAATAATTCCGCGGAGGCCAAAACTGTCAGCGAACGATTTATCCGGACCAATGGATCCACCAGTCTTTTGACCTTCACACCTACTCGAACTCTAGAATATGGAACTTTGATGTGTTGGAGTCGTAACTCGGTGGGAGAGCAAAGGGATCCTTGCATTTTTCACATCATTGCTGCTGGTAACTTTCAACATTTCATGAAATTTCTTTTTGCTTTTCCTTATTGCTATTCGATGATTGAGCGCTTATGAGCAGTGAGCACCTCAAAATCAATTTTCAAAATGTTTTGATTATGCGACTTGACAGTGTTTTAAAATTAATCAAAAAGTCTGATTTGAATTCACCGAAATATTTTAATTTTGATATTGAATTTTGGCGGGAAAATTCAATTTGATAATAAAAGTTGAAAATGAGACTTTTTGGGTTATTTCCAAATACTGTGGGCTATGACAAGAGTCTAAATATTTCCTCAACGATTTTCGCACTTGGTAATGCAAAAAGTATTTTTCAAATGCACTACTCTGCCCGAGCTTCTTGCATTCAAAAAAGAAAGCACTTCATGCATAGCCAAAGAAGTTCAGATCCTGACTGACGTCAAACATACCTCAGTAGTGGTTTACTATTTAGTAATGATAATATTGCTACTTTATGTTTTTCTTGAAAAAATCATTTTGTGGCATTTGCACAATGGCTTGTTTTTGGCAAGAAAAAGTGATAAGGACTGTCATTTTCCTCTTTTCTGCTTCTCAGGCAAACCTGAGGCCGTGCAAAATTGCACAGTGACCAACGAATCGACAGACTCCTTCCAAGTCACCTGTCAACCTGGCTTCAACGGCGGCTTGCCACAACACTTTACACTAACTGTATACAAGGTGTCGACGGACAATGGAGAGTTGAATTTGGCAGCCAATTTGTCTTCAGCTTTGCCCTCCTTCACTGTATCAGGGCTGGATCCAGGTTCCAAATACGTTGGTGAATTGCTAGGCCACAATGTCAAAGGAATGGGAGTTCCCACGCAAATCCATGTTTACACTTTGAAATTGCCAGAAAAATTGATTCCGCACCTTGACGATGGATCTTCAAACGGTAAGTTTTATATAAAAACATCAGATATGCATATGAAATATGAATGATTTTCAATCACTGTGTGTAAATATGGCATGGTATTCCTATATTCTAAATATACATTGCTGCCTGCTTTCTTTATATTACAAAACTGAAGCTCATGAAAATGACAGCATCTGGTGAAAAAACGGAAGGAATAATGGCTTCAAAGGAGCCTCTTAAGTGGTTTATGGTGTACTCATCCATCATGTTCATACCAGGACATAGGCAACTCTCCAAACAACCACTACGTTCTTCTCTAGGCTTTTATTGAAGATATGTTAATAAGGAAGCTTAGCTTTTATTCTCTTTTCATGCTGTACTACTAGAATTTAGATGCGTGCTATAGTGTAATAGTTGGGACATTTTTGCTACGCGTACGTATTTTCTTCCGAGTCATTAAAAACCAAAAGAAATTGGGTCAAGAAACCATTTAGTGCAGTTTGTAAGTGCATTGGCACCACTAGCAGTTGTAGTAGGAGGAGCAAAGGCGGAGGAGAAGAAGGAAAAGGCTAGAACAAGCTTTTTAGCACTTTTGTAAGCAATGTTGAAAATCGATATTAAAACTGAAAAGAATTGTCGTAGAGAAGTCTAGAAGTGTTAAAGCTTATTTTGGATTGAAATCTGATTTAAATTGCACACACTATTTTCAATGCTATCGCAGAACTCCAGTACATACTTTTTACATTTACATGTACGTCAGACAATCATTCGCAATGTGTGAAAATGGCCGAAAAAGTATCATTTTTACCATTTTTTGAGGGTTGTTACAAAGTTTTCAACTTATGCACATTTTTAAAAAGAGTAACTCAAAATGAGACGATTTTTTGGATGATTTTCAAACATTGTGTTTCTTTTCACTGCGTACCTGATAAAAAACATCTAAATGTGGACATTTACCTAACGGAAATGGAAGAAGGGTGACTTTCACTCTCTCCTATGGCAACTGCCAGAAAAAGAAACTCTAGAGAGAGAGGAGTTGTGCATGTATGAATGTAATCCCTGGAAAAAAGCCATTCCTATGATAATGGCCACGCAAAAAACCTTCATTTCCGGTGACTTTCCCGCGAGGAGTCGCACAACATCAAAAACGCCTAATTTTTCCTCTCCTCATTATGCTGATGAGGCAGAGAAAAAGAAAAAAGCTGCAGTAATAGGACTAAAACTTTATGTACATAGTAAAAGACCAACTTTAAATTCCTTTGATAGAATAATTTTCCACTTGGTCTCCCCTCTTTTGTTATACAATTATGAAGGAGTAGCAGCAGCAAAAAAAGGGATATATATGATGGTTTATAATAGTAGCTGATGCAACCACTCTAGGTCTCCATTTAAAAGTTTCAGGAAAGTGGTTGAAGCAAACTTTGAGCCTGGCTAGAGTAGTAGCAAGCAGTAGTGTGGAAACCATAGCAGCAGAAGCCTTTAGCAGCCTCTGGCCACTACCACCACCAAGCAAAGGGTCCCTATCCAGAGGGGTTAACATAAAACAAGAATCCTCATAATGCATTTTCCCTTTCTGTAGCCTTGCTAAAACGAAAGCTGTGTATAAAGGCCTTCTATGTTGTCATAGTGTTGTGTGGAGGGACCCCAATTTTTCTACTACAAGAAGATTTTCTTAGCTTTAGACAAAATAGATACAAAACTGCAATCTGCTAAAGCTCCTTCTCTGGTGCCAGATTCAATGTACTTTACTGATATGCATCGTAAACATGCATGATTAATTGAATCAATAGGGAAACTAGATGCCTGGAGCTACAAATCACCGTAACGTTGCATATTTCCTGCTCTCAAGATTCTTGAGATCCTCAGGGAATGCAGCAGGAATGTGTCCTTTCTGATTAGCCTTAGTATCAGAGTAGTAGAAGTAGTAAGTGCTAGTGCTGCTGCTTCTTTTATATACTACAGATTTGATTTACCGGAGTAGCTTTATAGAGGCAAGTCTTGATTTTTTGCTCTTCTTCTCTCTGCTTGTCGTGTTGAGAAATGACATTTGCAGTCAGCTAGATGGTGTCATGGTGTTGTAGCACCTTCTTCCTAAGAGAGAAAGTAGATTGCTAACTTCGAAATGAAAACATCATGATTGCAATGCCAAAAAGCCTTTTGATTCGAAAAACAAACATGAAAAAATTTCAAAGTGACAGCAGGCGCTCTCAAAAAAGAAGTAGTTTGTTGCCCTAGCAACTAAAGTCAATAGATTCTTTATTGGTAGAAATACAAAACTCAACCAAATGACGGATGCTACATTCTGTAAAGAAATATGTGACTGCAGTTTTCGGATATAGAATCACAATGTTTAAAAATCACTCCAAAAGTCTTATTGCGATCGAAAATACCTTTTTTCTAAAGCAAAATAATTTGAATTTCACAGAAAAAAAATCAACATTAGAAGTTAGAGATGAATTTTCAAACACTGTGTACCATATCAGATGTTTTACGTCCTAAAAAAAAAGATCGCAAGTAGCAACACTGCCTTCTGATGCTTTCTCCAAATCAAAACAAATGGCAAAGGCTAGCACTTTGGCACAAATATTTGCTACTACAACTGGCTAGAGCAGAAGAAGGATCCTCATAAATCCAATGTTGTTTTCTTCTCTCTTCCTCCTTCGTTGCTAGAGATCATTGATTGCTTCCTCAGCACCACCATCATTATCAGGGTATGGCCAAGTGCCAACAGCAGCAAAAGGTGCATTTTCTGCGTAGTCGCCCTGATGCCATGTCATACTCTGGTGCTAGTCCTTCTTAGAAATTCTATTTTGAACATGGAAAATGATCATTGTCGACGTTGGCTTCGGCATTGACACAAATTCTAATGATTTTCAGTCTATGCTGCAGTGACAAGCTCACAGTGTTTGAAAGTCTTCGAACATATATCATGTTTCCTTTTAAAGACATCGGAATGTTAAGCAATTCGTTCTAAGTAAAATCGGAAAAGATCGGCAGAATCGCCACCAAATCTTACCATATTTTGTGAATTATTTTTAAATATGTATAGACATTTTGGCTGAATTTTCCCCCACTATGCATTGTTACTAAAGGAGAATGCAGCACATAAGGTTTGATTATTCCAGGTGGAGATGCGCATTCTATGGAGCTAGATCCTTTGATGCTGACTATTCTGGGCGTGGTGGCTGGCGTCCTCATCGTCATTATCATAGTGACTTTAGCCATCCGAATCCATGCCTCGCGCAGCCGTTCAAGGCTACGAGGTGGAAACCAATGCCGTACGACCTCAAATAGTGGAGCCGGAGCTAATAATGCAGGATCCAATAAAGTGGTCGTTACCACCATAGAAGAGCTCGACATCGATCATAATAGCTCGACGGCATCTTTAATGGTTTTGGACGACCAACAGAGTGTGCGAAGTTCAGGAGCTATGCGCAACTCTGGCTCAGCTTCCACCGGCCTCACAGTGGCAGTGGCTGGCAAAAATGCAAATCCCGATCTGGTTCCCTTCATTCAGCAACAACAAAGTAAGTCAACTAAAGCCTACTCTCCTTTTTTCCCATACAACCAAAAAAGAACCAAAAGAACCACCGCGCAAAAAATTCAATGAATATTTTGGGCTAGCTGCATCATCATGGTGGTCCACAATGTTTAAAAATGACCAAAAAATCCAACTTCTCCTGGATCATTCAGACTCAATTGAGTTTAATGCACAAGAAAATGATGGAGAGACTGCATTTATAGCTGCTTGCAAATATGGACTACTTAGAGTTGTTGAATTACTAAAAAAGAAAAATTTAAAGCGCAATTCGTACAACTTCCCTTTACGCCAGAATTCTCGTCCCAGGCTAGCAGCACCAATCGCTGCCGGGTCTGGCTGAATTGGCCGTGCTAGCAGGTAGACGAGGGCGCCGGCGTAAAGGAACGCTTTTTGTTTTTATTTGGCTTTAGATTTTTTCGCCAAAATAACCAAATTCGCAATGTTGTAAAATGTGACTTTTTGGTGTGATTTTCAAACACTGTGATCATGGTGAATGGGATGAAAAAGCCAAGAATCTTTTATGTTTACTCAGTAGATGTAAACTTTGTGCTGACTTATGCTTTCGAAAGTTCGGACTCTATTATCGCATCGCGCAGAATGCACTTGTTCAATTGCTGGAAAGATGATTTGCTAGCCTTAGAAATTTGTCGAATAATTGCATTACTAAAGAGCTCAAGTTGGGAACAGTAGATAGAATTACTTCACAAAAGGGTAAGAAAGGGCTGAATTAAGTGGGAACCCATTTCGACCCAAAAGTTTGGCACTTGCTAAAACGTCTGGAAAAGGGGGAGGAAAAGAAGAAGCCAAAAAGAAGTAGATTTCTCAGCTCCTTTTACTTCAAGCCATCTTCTCGCGCGCTGATGTCTGAAGTTAAGTTGTTTCGATTTTTGCAGTGAACTTGCTAGCCGAGCCAGAAAGCAATTAGTGCAAATCTACGACTCGTAAATTTTCACGACTGGGACCTTGCCAAGTCTCACCATGCCATTAAATTCACGCCAGTGCAACCCTACTTTTTACACTTTGTTGATCCTTGGACTGAAATGATTTATAAGAGAAATTCAATTTCAATTCGACTTTTGACCAAAATTGCCATCAGATGGCGATCTAAGTGAGCAGAGTTATCAATATGAATTTTCACGCCAAAAATACCTTACATATCATACATGTACGATGACAACGGTTGATAGTTTGAATGTTTGACAATGTTTGTGTCAAATTGATTAAAACTTTCACTTCTTTCACTTGTCAAGTAACTCCATCTGGTGTTCAAAATTAAACATTATTGAACCAAAACTGAACATCACCTATAGCATGTAAACATAGTAGGGGGACACTTTGCTGCTGAAGATGAAAGAAATAATACATTGTCACACATGACAGTTTCTTTTGACAGATGTTGTCGTCCGCGAAATCTAATCAACTCGTTTGGTAGTAGAAAAGCGACAGCAGACACAGTAGTGCCGTATTTCCTTTTTCTACATATATGACAAAAGCTTTTAGTGTCAGCTTACAACTGCTACTACGTATGTAGAAAAAGGAGGGAAAAGCTAGAGCATCAGTATCTTATGCCCGACTGACCTCGTTTCCGCACACAAAACGAGGCCTCTTCCTTCACTCTTTAGTCCTCAGACTTTTGAGGCTTCATCAGTGTACGAGGGAAGAATTCAACTCATTTTGCGCTAGAGTAGAGGAGGGATGACCACCACGCAATTGTCTAGACAATTGTCTTTTGTGTAAGTGAAAGCAACAGAGTCACTACTCTACTTTCTGCAAAAGCCATCTACTACAAAAGAGCAGAACCACCAAGTGCAAAAGTGGCCTAGGGCTACTTTGCTCTCGGCCTGACCTTACTTTATTGCCTTGGAAGGACTATTCCGAAATGAAACATTTTTCTGATAGTCGTCTTCTGTCTTTTCTTTGTGATGTCCGCACAATGTTTAAGATTGCTAAAAAGATCTCACTTTACAACATTGCGAGCGAAGCGAGCTAAGTTTATCTTTTGAAAGCATGTAAAGTTATGTATTCGATACTTCTTGCCAAAAAGTAGTATTTTGGCCATTTTTTGCGGTAAAATCAACTTTAAAAAAATCTGACACAAAAAGAAAATTCAAATGATATTTTGTTGGTGATTTTGAACAATGTGATTTCCAGTCCAGCCAGTTTCAGTTCTTCTTCTTGGTCTTTCTTCAAGCCTTTGTCGGAGTTTTATGATACAGAGGAAGATATTACCTAAAGTCATCACTCAAGTGGATTTTTTGTCTGACCAGTGCTGCACTACTACTTTAGTAGCAAGCCAGCCAGAGTAGCAAGAGAGCCATTTTTGCACTAGTTTAATCGTAGAACAGCAGTTTGTCCGGAAGAGCCTATGCAAAAAGAATGTGAAGCTTATGCACTTTGCACTTATGATCTGTATCCTCAATTTTCACAAAAGAAGTGCCAGTGCTTCTCAAAGCAAAGTCAAGTTGCCTTCTTCTTCTCTCCTCGTTATAAACTACTAAAGCTTTTCTTTTTGAATAAAAAAGAACAATGCGGATAAATGAGACTTTTATGAAGCTTTTATTCTTTTTTCTGCTGCTCAAATTATGATGCTCAATTTCCCTTCTCCAAGCAGCTACTGTAATGCTAGAATACTGTGAGAACTATTTGAAAAGTTGCCTTTCATTTCACATCGTCCACAGTGTTTTAAAATCAGTCTAAAAGTCTCATTTTTACAAAACCGCAAGCAAACTACATACTCACAAATGGACATTAGAATGAATTAGTTCAAAAAGAGCCATTTTGGCGCAAAAATTCAAATATTTCAAATGAGACATTATTTAGTAATTTTCAAAGACTGTGTCGTCGTGCTTCGTCGCTCGCCCTTCCCTAGGCTTTTTGAGAAGTATATGAATGATTACTCAGGAGCCTACCAAAAAGTTGAAAAATGGGCTGTTGCCTTCTCGCTATGCTTGGCACTTTCCTGAAAACTTTTGCAAGCAGCAGCGGCACCAAGCACCACCACCCAAAAGCATCTCTGCAAGCAAGAAAGCGTTGCTCTGTAGGCCGGCAATTTCAATATAAAATTCTCCTCTTGACTTCTTTTTCCGCTTTTGGGTTAGACGTCGGCTTGCAAGCATAGAAAACAAAAAAGACAGACTGCTCGAAATAGATTTGTGGTGGCCTTGTATACTCTTCACAGTGTATTAAAATGGTCCAAAATGTCTCATTTCACAACATTGCGACTTCCGAGCGAAGCGAGCTATGTTGACACTCAACTTATGTTGGTTAAAAATGAGACTTTTTTTAGTAAGTTTAATCCACTGTGGTAATGTATATAATGCGTGGTAGAGCTGTGGTTGTGAGGTCTTTGTTCTCTGTTTCGTCCTTCTCAAAAAGAATGAACTCTTCAACGTAGACTCGCGGAAGAACGACATAGTAGACGAGGACTACGAAAGCTCAATGGCACTTTGCTATATTACTATTCGTACTCCTCTGAAGCTTCATCGTTGTTACAACAGAAAGCAGCTCTAGTCCTTCGTCGTGTCCTTCGTCTTCTCTCTGAGAGAGAGAGATGAGGATACGAGCTTATTTGCAAGAACAATACAGTAGAACGCCCAGGGCACACTTCACATAGTAGAGGCTGCTCCTCGTAGCCTCCACTCTAGAGTCTCGTTTTTTCCAACTGGCATGGCAGTGTATTAATGCAGCTCCAATGAATGTAAAGTGCATATCCGCAGGCCTCGACAAAAGGGCCTCCGGACGGGCACGATTTCCCATTTTTGATGAATGACTGCATCATCAAAGAAACGTTTGAACCCTAGTGCAAAGCCTTAAACTTTGAATTTTTCCACCTTTGAATGCTTGATAGGAAATGGAATAAATATGACAGACTTCAGCACATTTTTTGGTATTTCATGAGATTAAAGGATCGCGAATGCTCGTAAATTGAGAGAAGATCATTTTTGTGCATTTATGATCTGCCTTCTCGTACTTTGTACATTTTTTTTTTGCAAGGTTCCGTGACAGTTTTTTGCTAAGTTATGTGGTGAATAAGGTGGTTTTTGCAGTACAGGCTGGAGAGAGTCCGAGGCCACCTTCTTTTTTTTCTGGTGGTCTGTACTTCGTTGGTTCGGACCTTTACCGCATCGGCACCATAAACCGAGAGTTGATAGCCTCGACTTTCGGTCGTCCTCCTGGATGGAGTGTCTCCCAAGAGGTTTTTGCCGCATCTTCTCGTCTTTCGACTCTAAAAGCAGACTACAACTCTGAAGTTCAGGGACTCCTCTTTTTCTCAGCTCTGATTTGCTTTTTCACGAATTGAATTTCACATGAATCTGACTCGATTCTGTTTACACTTTGGTCGCAAAACAATCTGTCACAAAAGTCCATTTTTTGTCCAAACTCCCACAAAAGACATCTTCAGAAAATTAGCCTCAATAAGCCCAATGCCCTATTTTCGAGATAATGCACTCCTATGCAAACATCAATGTTGATCTGATCTTGCATGCATCGGTAAGAAGATGATGCAAGTACATAATACACAGGAGGGAACTACTAACCATAGAGAAACACAAAAAGTTGTGTGATTTGTTGGACAGAAGGGAGGCTGTGTTTGACGCGAGTAGAGTAGAAGTAGTGCTGCAATCTGTTGGGTTTTGTAGGATATTACAAAAGTTACTGGAGCTTACAAAAAATACATTTGCACAAATTGCAACAGAGCAGATCTGCAAGCCTTTCTCGTCTCTCCTCGTGTCTTTCCAGCGAAAAATGCATTAAAGGCACTAAATGAGAAAATTAAAGCCCGCATACGAGACCGTGAAATACTTGAAATGCCGAGGTGTAATGAGGATCTAAATTGCATAGTCAAATGGACGAGAGATCCTCCCTTTTTCCGCTATGGCAAAAAAAAAGTAAAAGAAAAACGAGAATAGCGTGCATGCATACAAGTTTTATTTCCTCGTAAAGTGTCTACGAAACTCTTCAAAACGTAACTTTATGAAAAGAGGAGCTCGCCGAATAATATCGTAAGTTTATACAGCGTGTTTTGTGTCAACCAATATCGTGTTCTTTGGCGGTTGGGACTCGTAAAAAAAGTCTTGAAAAATGGCCCAACATGGCACATTTCTCTCCTGTTGAAGTACTTTGGCTTTTTCTTTCTAAATGCCTTTTTTGGGCGGCCGGACAGTTGTAGACTAAAGCAAAGTCTTGAATAGGACAAAACACATAAAGTGAAATGGGACAAGAAAGGGTAAAACTTGAGAATTTACTCCAGGGATTTAGTTTGAAAGCTTTGCAGTAGTAGCAATGCTTCAAAGCATAACTTTGTTTACTATGAGGTAATTGAAAACATTCTTTGATACTTTAGACGACAATGTAGAACTCTTACTGGACGTTAGATGGCGCAAAACTTTTTTTATGTGTGATGGAGAAACTTTTTGTCTGTCTTATGATGTGCGTGTGTTGAATCGGAGCATCATCAGCAACAACATCATTGTTGTTGTTGTTCAGGCACTTTTCCTGTCTAACACTGTGCTCTACTGTTGTTGCATTAGCTCGCTTAGGGTGGAAACCTCGTCAGAAAATATGAAAGGTTTTAGCTTCAAGGTCAACTGGTGAAAGCATTCGCTGAACCATTCCGGACGTACTCCATAAACATATCCTCATCCGTCTAGACTCGAGGCTCAAAATTGTTGAACAGCACGAGCTTTTCAAAAAGGTAACTGAACTGCAAAATCTAAATGTGATCAGGCCTGCAGGCCATTTGTTGAAACGGCGTCCACCCTAGGGAGGAGAAGCAACGTTTTGCTCTCGTATGAGAACAAGAAAGATAACCGTGAAATATGGGTCGTAAGCTTTCCATCCTAAGGCTAGCTGCAATGCCACTGCAGAAACTAGAACTTTTTTTAGTTCCGATGACACGAAAACCGCCTTAAGTTGAACAACATGTAGTACACATCTAAGGCCATTAGTAGGTTCCGGTATGTTTGGAATTCTTCTTCTGCCATTGCACGTTCCATTTAAGACGGTAGTAGCACAATTTGGGTCAGTCAGCAGCTTTTTTCTTAAATGGTTCTACGAAAAATTCTAGCCAAGCTTGCACCTTCTGCCACTTCACAGTGTTTGAAAATCACCAAAAATGTCTCATTTTAACCAAGATTTGTTAATGGCTAGATAGAATTTATGAAATGTATTTTTTTCAAATTTTGACAGTTTTTAGTTCACAAGGTTCAGAATACTTTTTCTGGATTCTTAGAGGAATTTTTTGGTTGTTTTCAACCACTATGACCCTGCGTTGAGTGTGCGTCATATTTTTCTCTACTGTTTTCTTGACCTAAATAATATCTGTTAGATTGCGCAAAAAAGCGTACAAAACCTACATGCATTTTATCTGCTTTACTGGTTCTAAGTTCTACTAGCAACACATCAGCAGAGAATATACAATTTCGGGCATTTGATGTAACACTAGGTAGACGTCCAGCTTTTTCTCTAGCTTCGTAATTGATGACTAGTGAAGCAATAATACATACAATACATTTTCAGATCAGTCCGTCTTCAACGAGGATTTCTCGCTCCTTCGTCAGCAGCAGCATAGGAATAATCCTCATCACCGAGAGTACCTGACCATGCACGTACAACAACCTCATATAATGCAAAATCATCGGAGGTCGTCAATTGAGGCCAGCAATCCATCATCCAAAGAACTTACCCCGCCCCCTCCACCACCTCCAAATACTTCGATACCACACGAGGCACTAAGCTGTAGGCAGCAACAAAGGCAGCAGCACGCTTTGGACTTTTGCACTCTGCGAAGACATGGACCTGGGCAAAGGCCTCGTGCAGTCCAGTTTGCTGATCAGCAGAATGTAAGCATCAAGCATTTACTAATACTTATCGTCATACTATTCTGTATCTTGATGTATTCATCCATCATCTGACTGTAATTGATCGGCGGCAGTTTTTTATTGATGCGACTACAGTATTACTGTAATACTGCAATATTTAGGCCACTTACTACCAAATACATCTCTTTCTGAAGGCCGCATTAGCACGATAAGAGCATAATACCACAATGTTATGAAAATCCCACAAAAAGTTTTATTTTAACCAATATTGAAGCAAATTGAGAGTTTGCCTAAGATTTCAGCATTTTCACGTTTCTAAATTGGTCTTTTCCGTTCCAGACAACCTTTGGTGATCCCTCGCACCCTCAAGTAGTGATCGTTCCGGATCCGTCTGGAAACAACAAATCTTATCCTATGTATGCAACGATGCGACATCCGCCTGCACCTCATGCTCATGCTTCTGTCTCCGGATCCGGAGGTGAACTTTTCCCTGAATTTGTGCCACCTCCTCCACCAATGTTCGAGGCTGGTGCCAAGCCACCATTGCCCCCTGGCAAGCCTGATAAGATCGTTTGCAAGAATCCTCCTGGCAAAAAGGGCGAGAAGAAACGTGAAAGCACAGTGTAATTTGAGATTTATGGTCTCATAATCTTAAAAATGATGGGCGTGCGTAGGTGTGAAATATATTATTTGGCTTAACACCCTACTACTCTACTTAATGTTGTTCTGTTGTTAAGACTTGAGCCAAAGATATTGAAATAAAGAGAAATTCCATATCCTTTACAAAACAATTGGCATCGTTTATTTTTCGGGAGATCCGGGCTCCGCCTCACAGTACAATTCAAATTTCCCGCCATAAAAACAATAACAAATCAGCTAGTCAAACGTCAAGTGAAAGAGCTTTCTCAAATCAAATCCCCTTTGGGAAAATCGCCAGTAAAAATGCAAGAACAGCTGATTTGAATTTCCCGCTTGAATGTTCTAATTACGAATTTTGGCAAAACTCAGAGAATTTGAGTGTCAAGCCCAAAAGATAGTGTAAAGTGATAGGAGATTACACAGAGTCTAGAGGTGAGTGAATACGAAGTGAACATTACGACAGAACTATAATAGGGAGTTGCTTTAGTCTCAAGTCTTTTTTAAAGGGCCTTCTAAAGATATCAGCCCAGGTAGCGGAAAAACTCCGGCTTCATCAGCAGCGAGAAGCTGGCCGGTAACGTAGTAGTTGCGGGTGGGGACCACAGGTAGTTTTAAGATCACCTGGCGGTTTCCTTGTCAGTTGTCAGTCAGATTCTAGAGTGAGTAGTGAACTTCCACTGCGTCCAAAGGTGAAGCAGTCGAATAGAAGAATTTTCTAAGTGACATCCTGGGGACGGTGGCCAGTTGCCTCGTCGTACAGGCAAGTACAATTTTGAGCTTATTTTTGAGCATTTTTTAAGTTTTCGAGTGGAGCTGGCACGGCCCTAAGACGTTCGAGCGTAGCGAGAACTCAGTCTTTTTTTAAAAGTAAACAAAAGTACAATTTTTCAAGTATTTTTCAAAACACAATTTTTATAGACTTCAAGTAGGAACAGAAATACATTTCGTGTGGATTTTAATTAAGTCATGAAGCAATCATTACTAGAAAAATAATGATACTTTGTAATCACGTGGTCTAATCCACGCCACCGCGCCCCTTTTTAGTGTTTTTACAACTTTGATTGGACTTGAACTATGTACTTCAAAGTGTGCAAACTGTAGAGTAAAAGTACAGAATGAACTTATTTTGATCAATTTTAGGTGGAGAGTATGGCCTCTGAAGCCTCAGCAGCAAGAAAGCAAAGCCTGGAACAAGGCAATGCTGAGGGTTTGGAGCTGCTCCGGAGGTCCCTGAAAACCGTTCGACAAGACACTAACGAAGCCAGCGACGATGCTTCACATGTCTTCGTAGTTTTCGGCGCTTCAGGAGACTTGGCCAAGAAGAAAATCTACCCTACCTTGTGGAACCTTTTCAAAGACAATTTATTGCCTAAAGGGAGCAGAATTGTCGGTTATGCCAGGTCTAAGATCAGCGTGGATGATATTCGGAAAAAATGCCAACCGTGGTTAAAGGTGAGAGTTTTTTTATGATTTTAATGTTACAGAAGAAGGGAAGAAGGAGGCAGCAGGCGTGACTCCACAATGAAACAATTTTCTCGTATAGTTCGCCACTATTTCTCGGACAATTTCCAATATTCAGCTTGAATAGTAATTTTGATCCAAAATATTTTTGCCCCCAGCTGAAAATAAAAAAAGAAACTATTTTTTTTTCTTTTTGAAAATTCTTATTTTAGTCATTTGAAATATTGTTCCACATTCCAGCTCTGATCATCTTTCATAACATTTTTAAAAAAGGTTTTAGAACCAGTCTTTTTCGCTGACTCACTACAAACCCATATTTTTAGCACCCGAAGATGATAAGTCAGATTTATGAGGCATGATTTTTCTTTATGATCATCGCAATTGACATTTTAAAAAACGTCGACCACATTAGTCCCGGTGGGGTCTTGGTAAGAGGAGGTACAGCACCGGTTTAGTTCGTTTCCCAACCAGGATGTCTCTTTATCACCAATGATTCTCAAAAGAGAGCTAATTGCCTACTTATGGTCTATTCTAGGTCAAAGATGAAGAAAAAGGAAGGGAAGAGGAGTTTTGGCAAGCCAACTCTTATGTGGCCGGAGGTTACGACACCAAAAGGGACTTTGAAATGCTCAATCAAGAAATGTTCAATTTGGAAGAAAAAGTGGCAAGAATACGAAACCGTCTCTTCTACTTGGCGTTGCCTCCTTCGGTGTTTGCCTCGGTGACAACCATGGTCAAAGAAACCTGCATGTCCGCCTCCGGATGGTCCCGGATCATCGTTGAGAAACCGTTCGGCAAGGATTCGGAAAGTTCGGCCAAGTTGTCCAATCACCTAAGCTCCTTGTTCAAAGAGGACCAATTGTACCGCATTGATCACTACTTGGGCAAGGAGATGGTGCAAAACCTGATGACTCTGCGATTCGGTAATCGCATCTTCAGTCCGACTTGGAACCGCGACAACATTGCCAGCGTGGTCATCACCTTTAAGGAGCCCTTCGGCACGCAAGGTCGCGGCGGCTACTTTGACGAGTTCGGCATCATCCGCGACATCATGCAAAACCACCTTTTGCAGATTCTTTGCTTGACCGCCATGGAAAAACCACCCTCTACCAGTCCTGATGACATCCGGGACGAAAAAGTCAAGGTGCTCAAATCCATACCCGCCATCGTTTTAGAAGACGTCGTGTTAGGTAATTACATTTTGACACTAATTCGGGCCCACCCATCTTGAAATTCTGAATTGACTCGTAATGCTAAGCTTGGAAACCTGATCTTTATCTTTTTGAATGAATGCTCAAACGCTCAAACCTCAAGGCTCAAAGATCCACAGTGATTGAAAACCATTCAAAAAAGTCTCATTTTACAACTTTTCAAGCGTTGTGAGCAATTCTTAGCAATTTTCGACCCTTTGTTCGATAACTTTTGGATTTGAAAATGAGACATTTTGGGGTGATTTTCAAACACTGTGAAAAGAGGAGGTGAAAAACAAGCAAAACTAATTCTGAAAAGGTTTCTGTCTTTCAACCCCTCATTTTCTACCCACTTGGCTGTCAAAGAAAACTGATCGATTGTAGGCGTAGATCATGGTTACGCAGACAAATCACAACTTTTTTTTGCCCTTTTCCGTTCTAAATATGACAAATGATTTTCGTTATCCCTCGTTACGCTTGACATTTTCCAAGAATGTAATTAAACTCTTCCTTTGCAGGGCAATACGTGGGAAATCCTGATGCTCCCGATGATGACGGAAAACTAGGATACCTCGACGACCCCACGGTACCCAAAGGCTCCGTTACGCCAACTTATGCAGCCGCAGTTTTGAGACTAAACAACGAACGTTGGGACGGAGTTCCCTTCATTTTGCGTTGCGGTAAAGCCTTGAATGAACGCAAAGCCGAGGTTCGCATCCAATACAGGGATGTACCCGGCGACATCTTCCATGGCGAAGCCATTCGTAATGAGTTAGTTTTACGCGTGCAACCCGGTGAGGCAATTTACGCGAAAGTGATGACTAAAACGCCTGGAATGAGCTTCAAGCTTGAGGAAACCGAACTCGACTTGACTTACAATACGCGATACAAAAATGCTCGACTTCCAGACGCCTACGAACGTCTGATTTTGGACGTTTTTGTAGGGTCGCAAATGCACTTTGTGAGGACCGATGAGTTGGCTGAAGCTTGGAGAATTTTCACTCCACTTTTACATAGGATTGAGGGTGAGAAACCTTCACCTACTCCATACTTGTACGGTTCAAGGGGTCCTAAAGAAGCCGACGAGCTTTTGGCTGATAATAACTTTGTTTACACCGGTCGTTACAAGTGGAAAAAGGAGGATAATAGCCAACTGTAAAGCTATATACACAGTGGATGAAAATCAACCAAAAAAGTCTCATTTTTTTGAGACTTTAAAAGTGATTTTCAAACACTGTTAATTTTTGTTTTTTCTCAATGTTGAAATTATGAACAAAATTCTAAATAACGCGATGATCATGTGTGCTACTCTTATGTTTACAATGTTTTTTGACAAATAAAAGAACAAAAAAATTTGCATGGTGATTATTTCCTTCTTTCTTTCTTTTGGGATCGAGGCCACATCAAGTTTTTCAACTTGATTAAGATGATAAGTATGCATAGGGGAGCTTTTAATGCAGCAGCGAAGTCGGTTTTCTATTCGAACTCCATTTTTGGTAGGACGACGGAGGCAGCAGCAGCAGCAAAATTGAATTCACAAGATTTCATTTCTTTTGAACAGGTTTTCGTACTACTGTGGGATTATGAAATCATTCTTTCTGCTCCATATTCAGAATTCAACGACTACTCCATCTATTTCACATTATTATTCCAATTTTTTGCTGTGCTGCTGCTACTGCCACTTCAAAATCGGAGATGCCATACGGTTGGAAAAAAAGTTGCGGTTTTTCTTTAATGGTTCTTCATTAATTCAAAAACTCGCGAAGCCTGAAAAGGTAATACTTGAGGGTGTGACTTGTGAGTAAGGCTAATAAAGGGAGATCATCATTATCTTTTTAGGAGGATCTCAGAACTGAATGAATTGAAATTGAAGGTCAAGAGGGAGGAGCTGTCAAAAAAGTTCATAACACAGAGAGAGTGGATGATATGATAGCCTCTTTGATTTGACTCTGGAGATATGAGAGTTGAGAGAAATCCTTTGGATCTGTTACAGAGAGAAAATTCAATCTGTGTGCAACTGATTTTCTATTGATGGGGTGACAAAGCACAGGAAATGAATGATTCTTGCATTTCTTCGTGGATCTTATGCATTTCTTTGGCATTAGAGTTGTAGAAGGTAGAGAAGGGGTTGCTGCCACCAGAAATATACAGTGGTTGAAAAACTTATCACAATATCTCATGAAACACAAAACCTTTATACTTACGAACATCTTCGATACTTGATATTTACTATTTAACTTACCTCTTTAATATATGCAATTAATATTAGAGGTTCTCATATGTACAACGTAGAGAGAAGGCAAACAATAGTTCAGCTACCTGATTGATTAAGATCAACTAAAATTAATCTTGTAAAGGCCAAAAACTTTCTTGAAATACAAAATAGTTTCGAGGAAAACGGACTGATTTTTTTTTCCTTTTTTTTAAGCGCGATCTCGTCGCGCTTCTATAGATTTGTTATTTCTTTTCTTCGCTGTTATCCTCAAATTGCCAAATGTGTCGTTTATCAGCCTCTAGTCACATTAAGAATTTATCCAACTGTCACACGCTGTCACGTTGTCACGCTGTCACGCTGTCACGCTGTCACGATGTCACATTGTCACGCTGTCACGTTGCCACGCTGTCACGTTGCCACGTTGTCACATAGTCATGAAACTCACGACTCACGTGAACAATGCTTTCTAGAATTAATGGTCAATCTTGACCTCATTGTCAATATTGTTCACATAGAGATCGCGCTTATGGACTGAAAATCTTTTCAGTCTTGTTTTTGTTTTCAGCTTGCTTCAAAAAGTATAAAATCCTACATTACATCTACAATTTATGTTTTACACTTCTTTTTGGATCATTTTCATGTAAAACAATTTACTTTACAAAATGTACAGTACAATCAAAATAGACTAAGCGCCAGCTAACGCCACATAGCGCATAACAATCATCTTATTTAGTATCTTTCAAACGAGACATGTTTGGTGAATTCCAAACACTGTGTAGAGAGTAACTGCTGCTTCAAAAAACCAGAGAGAGAATCAAAGGTTTCTTCACTAGAAAATTTGGTACGACTGAAAAAGTAATGACCTCTTGAACCTCTACCAATGATGCAGTAATGGAGATCATAAAAAACCTCTAAAACCAATATTATTCTGTTGAGATGATGCAGAACTGAAGAAAATTTCACATATCATCTCCCTCCTTGGCATTTTCTCTTTTCTTACAGAAATACATCTCTTCTCAGAAGGTGTAAAAGGTCGTGAAGCAGAGCCGCAAAGCCAAGCAAAAGATAAATCTTAATGTTCATTTCATGCTCTGTGGCATTTTTCCACGCGCTTACTACGGATTTATCTGTTGATTCTTCGATATGCATTTTGTCAACATGAACACGTATGCTTCATGCCTCCAAAGAAATTCAAGGGATTAGCCAATGATCAATCATGATTTTCCAAACAAGATTTTTTTTTCGATCTGTCCATCACACATTTTGGATGGTGGCAGGATTGCTGCTGCCACAAATCAAAATGTTGCACTCAAGGCCAATTTTGTCAAGTTGTTCAAAGCGCAATGGCTCGTGAACTTCTCAATGCAAATGGCATCTCAAAGAGCAAAGCTCTAGCTAGATTTGTTCCGGATGCCTTGAAACAAATTGAACCTTTTCACTTTCATAGTCTACCTACTGTAAAGTAGCTTTTTAGAGCAGCAGTAGCAATATTAGAGTAGACCCCATATTGAGAAAACAAAAACTTTACAACAAGGCAATAACAGTGACCCTTTTTGTCCTTGTCAATTCAACATACTTTGTACTCATTTTTTGTCTGATCATAGTGTTTGAAACTCACTCAGAAAAGTCTCATTTTACAACGTTGCGAGCTATGAAACGAGCTACTTTAATTTCCAAAATTAACAATACAAACACATAATTTTTGTGGTTTTCAAACACTGTGTTAATATGTGATGTGTCCACTGTCCAGTAGTAATTACGTACACTCCAAATTATAGCTCAGCACTTTAAACCTTTAAAAACCCTTTTTTAGAAACCAGTTTTTAAAAAGGTAAAAATGATTTATCGCATCTAGACACTCCTTTGTAGACCGAGTACAACTACCTAATGTAAATCTTAAAAGATAAATTGATATTTAGCCTCGAGACTAATTTATATTAAAAGGCTTGTGTGTACCATGGTCCCACTTTGATATAGGTAGCCTTTGCAGGTTGATGTATAGTACTGCACCAAATGGGATTATTACCTTTTACCCCTACCAACCTCTCTGGAGAGATAAATGGCATCCCAAGTCCCACTACTTCTGACCACCAACCAACCAAGGAGACTCGAAATGAAAATTGACTGTGGCACAAAAAAGGCTCTAATACCCTAACACTTTTAGAACCTTGCTAAGTACTATACTTTGCAACGAACAAAGGTGCCTATTAAATGACCACATCAGACAAATCTTTGAGTGTAACGTACTTTGAACAAAAGTTGTCCCTGAGGCGACATCTAGCATCTATTTCTTGCATTCTTGGCATATTTTGACTTTTCCACACAAATTTTCCGAGAGAAAATGTTCTGCCTACGATTTTGGCAGAGCTCTGCAAAGGTTAAAGTTAATTAGGCTTTGAGTAGTTTTTTTGGAGGCAAAAAATTTCACTTTACTCTTTTGCTAAGGCAAACGCAATTGTACTTTTATGCATATAATATTTCCAGTTGAAAATGTGATCGCTAGTCTAAGGTTGCCAATCATGATGAGATCGTCGTGATGAGCCTACAAAAATCGTGAAAATGCATGCCCTCCAGGAAGGGAACTTATAGATCACACATGCACCTTCACGTTTTGACGAAACTTTTTTTCTTCCAATAATCCTCATCTTTCTCCTTCTCCTCCCCTTTATCGTGTGTTTATGACTTTTCACTTTTATGCCAAGAAAAAATCTAGGTCGAAACCTTATAGATTTTGACACAAATGGATGGAGTAGGTGCTTGTCTAATCAAAAATTCAGACAGATTCAAGTAGTTTCTATTAGAAAAACTCAAAAGTAAGTAGAGCTTTTTCCGCTAGATGACTCTTTCTGTAAGTTATACTTGGCCTTACAAAAATTCGCAGCTTTTTTCAATTTTTTTTCAGCTGGAGACAAATTATTCGAATGTTCAAACTTCTACATAAAAGAAAACAGAATATATAAGTTGAATCTTTTAATTGCTTTTTGCAAAGATATTACTTAGTCGACTCGATATTTTAGATTAAAGGATTCAAGCGCTATGAAAATATTTCAATTTAACTAGTTATTTCTAATTTCTTAACATGTTACCTTTGACGTAAAATATTATTAGGGTCTTTTAGACATATGTCTGCTCAAAAATTGAAAGTATTCAATGCCTCTTGAGCATAAGGTATACCAATTAACTATGCTTTTGTAGAATTTGATTATATTAACGTAGAGCGGTGACTAAATAAGTATGATAGGAATCATAAAAAGATCAACAATTTTTCTGTTGATGTCATTGACGTTTAAATTGAGAAGCAATTTGAAAATCTATGCCTGAAGGCATCTCATTACATTGCAGTAGAATTAAAATATTATGATTGGACAATTGCAAGCAGAGGATTATGATTAATGAGAATTCTCAATTTACAACCTACTAGATAGTCTGCACTGCATCAATTTTCTAGCTGGAATTGCATAGAAAGTTTTATATCAATGCGATGATAGTGAAATCCTTGAATAATACTGCTACTACCTACTTTGAATTATGGATCATTTCAAAGCAGAAGCAGACCATTAAAAGATCACGAGTTTAGTAGTAGTCCCCTTTGATTTGATTTGCATAATAGACTTTTACATTTAAAGAATAGGTGTGACCTTACCGTTTCACACCTGCCTCCTCAACCAGGGTGTGGACTGTACCTTGTAAATTCAAAGTATGTGTATATGCAAAGTGCGATGCCAATGGAGTAGTATGTACTACTACTAATCATTCATTTCCCAGCTGCGTTTTGGCATCATCCATTGTGTGCCATTTGATTCAGCACCTCGTTTCTCATTCCATTTTTTGTGGATGTCTAGTTTTGCCTACTTTTTGCCCCCAAGGGAAACAACCATTTTGCTGCTGTAAAGATTGCAATTTGCATGCGCATATGAGGATAATGCATTTCATTTTTGGCTTCAATTTTCTAAAGCAAAATTGCTTGGTAGTGAAAACGAGTCTCATTTACAATCTTTGTATGGGAGCCAAGGAATAATTATTATATGTAGCAGTAGACAAGGAGGCCTACTAACTTTTAAAAGTATTCCGTACATGTGAAGGAGGCGGCAGCGGCACCAAATGGATCGCCAGACGGTTTGGCGTTGATAGCCACATACATTTAAAAAGTGGCAGTGGTTTATCTAGAGCAGCTCTAGGAAAACTTCATCTTTGAATTTATAAGGTGCACAATAGATGACTTGATTAAGAAAGGCAATCCCATAAGTTCTCCTTTACATGCATGTCTCGTCTAATCGGTATCATCATATGTACTTCGCAGTAATTTTAATTTTCGAAACTTTTACATTCATTCTCTTCAATAGGGCATCAACATTCCACTTTGCATTTAAAACAAGTACTTAGGGTACTTAGGCACTATCACAGTGTTTGAAAATCACCCCAAAATGTCTCATTTCGTAAAAGAGACTGAAACTTGTTAGGTGTCAAGCTTACGTTAGCTGGCGTTTAGTCGCTTTAGAGTGAAATGTACATTTTGTAAGATAAATTGTCTTCAGTGAAAATTTCCTGAAAAGTGCGAAACATTAAATCACAAATACAATGCATGGTGTCATAATATTTTTTGGAGCATTTCAATGTAATTTCATTGCAATTTTTTTCATATATTTTTTTTATCATTTCAAAGGAGCTTCTAGCATTTCTAAGATTAATTTTGAGCTCATTATTGGTAAATAAACTACCTCCTCCTGAGTGTCCTGGAAGATTTATTTCTATATATGATAACCTATAATAAAAAACTTCTGATGGTAAATAGGTAGAATTCTTTTATGTGTGTCGTGTCAGTAATTACGTAGTTGTAAGATTCAAATAAAACTTAACAATTTTTTTTAATAAATGAGGTCTTTCTGAGTTACTTTCAAACACTGTTGGTCGAGACATCGCGCGTATTGCATAGGTTAACTCTATGCCAAAACTTTTCCCATTTGAATCCCCTGCATTTTCTCTCCACTTCATTACATTTGACACTTGAAAAGAATGAAGATCATCAGTAGTGGTCGAAGGTTCTTCGACTATCTTGCATCTGAAAAGTAGAACGAGATAGAAAAGTGTGATTACACAAAAGAGCGATAGGCTTGAAAGAGAAGGTAACGATAAGCTTGAACAATGCATTTTAAGCACGAAGCATCACGACGACGACCCTCCTAAGAAGAAGAAGGGAGAGAGTATGGTTGGTTGTAGGAAAATATGACTACCTATTCTGCCAAGTGCTAATTGCTAATATGCTAGCAATTACTGCTTAGTGCTTAGAGAACAGTTCTGCTCTGCCTTCTGCTGCTGCTCTCGTTAAACCTCAAAAAGCTCAACTGTCAGTCACAGAAAGACTGATACGATCTAGCAAATTCACGATTCTTATTTTTAAAGAGAGTTTCTACAAAGTAGTTTTAAAAAGATTGAAAAAAGTCTCATTTTACCAAAAAAATGTACCAAAAACCAAAAAATGTCTCATTTCAGTTCTGTTCGTGTCGCAAGTTTTGTGAATTTTTGAAAAATGACATTTTTTGAGTGATTTTCACCCAGTGTGTAGTTGGAGCTTTGATAGCCATAAAAAGACAATGTTTTCTCATGTGGCCTTAGGCTTGCACTAAGGCTCAGGTCTCATAATGATTGTTGAGGAGGGATATTATAGTCCGATCGGATTTCCAAAATTATAACTGCTCGTAAAACGTCACCGTGCGGTCATTGGCTGTATTTCACTTGACTCTATCTGTACAGCTCTAGAAAAAATAGAAATAGAATGTGTGCGTGGTGATACTTGCTACTCGTGGTTTTGGTTGGTTTTCATTTCTTTATTCGTTTGGAAGAGAACCACCTGTGAAGTAGAACGTGTGCCAATAAACTTCTTTTTGACCAAATCTGTTCGTTTTCATTTACGACACAGAAAACAATGCGGTAATTATAAAAGCCAATAAAAACAAGGTGAGTTTTTGGTAACCTTTAAAAAAAAGCGCGAGAGAAAGTTTTTTTTGAGAAAATATGAATAGCAGTTCAGCCATGGAGGTGGTGGTAAAATTATCAAATTAAGCGGCAAAAAAAGCAAGCGCGAGACTGCTTTTTGAAGTAGAACCACAATAAGACAAAGCGATTTTCAGCGTGGAAAACCGAAATGGAGATCACTTTTTGTGTGAGTGTGTGTATTTTTAACATATTCCACTGTAGGATTTCTTGCCAAAATGCAATATTGGTGTACCATGCTATGCGCCACATTGGTTTCAAAATTGTCTAAAATGTCGCATTAGACAAGGCCAGGCTCACCTGAAATTCCAGGACACCCCCACACCCAGGACACCCTCACAGGCTCACACCCAGTACACACACCCTTCACACCCACTCCAACACGCAAGCACACCCCATGAAGATCCTTAGCAAATCCATTAACATCAAATGCCACAAATGAGACGTTTTTAATGCTTTTCAAACAGTGCGTGCAAGCTACAGGCTTCCATATTTTTACATCTCATGTTGAGAGAATGATGTCACACGTCATCGGTAAAGCCGTATGTGGAAAATTTATGCTCCTGAGAAATGCTGCTGCTGCTGAAATCGTTATTAAGAGATCATGACACAACACATTTCATATGATGATGGAAATGAAAGAAGATAGGTTTTTCAAGCAGGGGCTTGGCCTTTAAACTGCATTTGGATGCTGCTGCTGCGTATCCGATTCATTGCTTTAAAGTTCTAATGCCAAATAAGCCGCTACGGCTTAGAACCACTGCAGGGAATCTACTACAGTTTTTCAGAGTCGGAGATTTTCTCAAGTAGGAGGGTGGAGACGATCCAGATCACGAAATAAATCACTTTCGACATGACTAAACATTTCAAAAAACTGTTCTTCTCTTGACTCTTCTTGCTTGTGAGCATAAAAAAATTTGATTCGTTTTTGAAAATCAATATTTGAGTTTTGAGTGCGTTGAGCTGATTTCTGGCTGAGTTTCAAATAGATTCAGAATCTCATGATTTCCTCATGTATGTAGGTAGTAATATTTCTGATCGTGATGCAGGTGAAAAAAAATCAATTGGCACCTTTTAGAAAAGGTACGAGTAAGAGGAGGGACCCAGAGGGCTCTTAACGATATGCACAGGTGTTCGTGAACTCGACTTCTTCTGCTCGACTCTACTGATGTGGCCCAGAAAATCCTTAATTGGCAATTTGCTAGCGCTTCATTCCACGAGCATGCCAACATAGTTTCATTCAAATTCTGCCCTCGGGATAACTGAGGTTTTGTTCATTATGAGAATTGGCCAAACTAATTCTACTTTTTTGGATTTTCAGGCCTTCTGCTGCTGATCTTCTTTTGCTGCTGCTGCTACTGATCTATTTTGTCATGAGAAAATCAAACCGGAAAAAGATTTCACTCTCGACGATCGCGAGTTGCTGCTGCCTTCTTGAAATCACTTTTTGCATTTCTGATTCTTGACATGGCTCGTAAATCTACTATTAGGAGTTCCAAACTTCCAATCAAGATTCTATTTTTCAAGTTCCATGCATTTTATTCCCCCTCATATCATTTATTACTTGCAAAGGGATTTTTTTGTTCTTCATACTTACACATTACATAGTCGTCAGTGGATATCAGACTTGAGTTCTTTTATGGCTAGATGACGTTTTTGTAATTTTCTAGCTGAATCTTTGATTTCTCCACACCTCATTGATTAGAAAATGTTCTATCTTTATCTTTGAGCTTCATTAGCTATTTAGGGTAGTAAAGTTTTAAAAAAGAAAAACCCTGACCTTCGAAGGGCTAGAGCTCGTTAACTAACTCGACGATAAAATTGACTTCACACTTTGATGCGTCCTCGTCATTGCATTCCTCCTTTTAAAGCTTCAAAACAGATAAAAACCAAGACTAAGAAATGCGAATTATTTTGCACACAAAAATACCAAAAAATCTTTCATTTGAGTTTTGAATTTTCGCGCCTAAAATGGCCAAATCTGCTAATGTAACGTTGATTTTTGATGCAAAATCTAACCAATTTTTGGGAATGAGACGTTATGGGAGACTTTTAAACATTGTGTGAAGCAGAAGTGATCAGATTAGACACACCTTGTCAATTCTTAATCGATAGTAGGTCGTCTGATGTAGAAATAGCACTTGTCGTGCACAGCAAAGTAAAACTGGTATCTTGTTTAAAAGTAGACAAAAAAAATCACGTATTATCTTAGCTTCACACCCAGTTCTGACAGCAAAGCAGGTTTTTGAAAATGTCTTTATTTTTTCTTGCTTACCAGTTTTGCTAACATAAATCAAAGCCATAAATTATGGGGCTTGGCCAAGAAATACACAAAAAAAGAATCCAAATTGTGACAATTGTCTTGTCGCACCTGCCACCACTGCATTCAAAACCGCAAATAAAAGACAAAATCCTTTACGCACTAAAAAATTCATGATTTGCAACATTTGACAGTAGCAGCAGGAAATCATTGTTATCAAATGGAATTTTTCTTAGCAAATTCAGAGCATTCAGAGTACATCTCGCAAATCACGCAATCGCGTACTACTAGAGAGGTTGCGTGAGTTCTTAAGCGAATTCTTCCGTTAAGGTAGATTTTTCCGCGATGTATGCGGGAGGGTGAAATCAGTACCGTTGCACCAACCAAATTTCACCTGCCTTTACAAGGCAGTTACTTGTGTGCTTCTAAAAACAAAATGTCAAAACGGTGACAAAAATTGACTAAAAATGCAGGAAAATAAAAAGGATTCCTCATCAAGTAAATTGAAGCCACTCAATACATTGATTGCCATCCTCCTGGCAGCCACGCTGGTTTTGGCTCTTTTGAATTTACGGGACTATTTCTCAACTTTAAAAGAAAATCAAGATGAATTTACGTCGTCTAAAGAAGAAGTTGTCAAGGAAACAAAAAGTCATTCTAAACCTCTCAAACCGTTGAGACTTGACGTCGCTCGTTTCGAAATTGAGGTAGTCAAGCCCCATAAGGACATGCGTGCCAAGTTCCCTAAGCATCCGGATATGGTCATCAATAAATTGTCAAAGCTCTTAGACAAGGAAAGAAACAAGTAAGAAAATTGAAATTTTTAACCTTTTAAAGAAGAAATACTGAGGTCAACTTTATTTTTAGGACTCTGACTCTGCTTGAGAAAGTATCAGATTTCAAACATAAATTGGGGATCCAAGAAGTAAAAGAAGAAAAGAAAAAGTCACGTAAACGTAGATCTTTGGAAATGTGTCCAGAAATATCTCCATATTTACTCGGTCCCTTATACGTCAAGCAGAAAAACGTCCCTGATTTGGACCCACAAGGTCGTGATTTTTCTTTGCACTTTTCTGAAAATCTGGAAGTTGGAGGAGCTTGGAAACCTCGCGAATGTCTGGCGCGTACCAAATTGGCAGTTCTGATTCCTTATCGCAACCGAACGGAGCATTTGCGGATGTTTTTGCACCACATGCATCCTATTTTTCAACGGCAACTTTTAGACTACCGAATATTCGTCGTGGAACAAACTCCTAAGGAGGATTTTAACCGGGGAGCACTCATGAATATTGGATACGCTGAAGCTTTGAAACGAGATGACTACGACTGCTTTGTGTTTCACGATGTCGACCTAGTGCCTGAGGATGACAGGTATTCATCAGCTTAGCACTCGCTGCATTTGGCCTCTTTACATATTATAAGTGGACATAATGGTTGAAAATCATTCAAAAAGTCTCATTTGTCAACGTTTATAATTTAGTACCATTTGAAGGTGTCCATTTTTGCAAGCATAAAGTAATGTAGTCTTGCCATACTTATCTCTTGGATTCGAATCAATGTTATACTGTTCATGTAAAATGTTTGTTTTTGAGACAATTTGGGTGATTTTCAAACAGTGTTCAAAAGTAATTATATAAAAGTTACTCTTTATGTTTCAGAAATACCTACGAATGCCCAATTTCGGGTCCTAAACACATGTCTGTGGCAGTCAACAAATGGAAATATCGTTTGCAGTACAAAAACTACTTTGGCGGAGTGACTGCGCTTTCTCGCCAACAATTCAAAGCCATCAATGGATTTGCCAACTCTTTCTACGGCTGGGGCGGCGAAGACGACGACCTCAATCACCGCATCCACAACCGCAACTACACTCTCAATAGGAATCCAGCCAATATTGCTCGATTCATCATGCTGAAGCATGACAAAGTCTCAATGAACGAAGACTTAGAAAACATGATGGAAAAGTCAGCAAACAATCAATTGGACGATGAAGGACTAAATACACTCAAATACAGTGTGGTACAATCCGAAGATCTGCCACTCTACACTTGGATTTTAGCCGACTTGCCTCCAGCGCCACCAAAAAAGCCTAAAAGTTGGTTCGATCAAATAAGAAACAAAGCCAAAGAAGCTGGGAATTATATAGGTGGAGGTTTAGCTAAAAAAGTGGCAGATACAGCTGTCAAATTTGCAGCAAATCGGGATGAAGAAGAAGAAGAAATGAAGGACCATATGTACTAAAAATTCATGCTGCTTGTGATAATGCAAAAATACATCCTATTTTTAGCTTGTCTACACTACACTTGTGTAAACTGGAACAGTGTATGAAAATCCACCAAAATTTCTCATTTGAATTTTAAAAGCCCTAAAGTATGTAATGCGTGTCGTATTGCGGGTAATTGTAATGGACTAATGGAACACACGAATAAGTGCAGAAAAGTGGAAAAAAGAAACTGAAAATGATTAGGTTGGTGGAAATTTTACGTTAGATGGTGTTTACTCGCTTTTGATTGTACTGTACGATTTACACCGTAAACTGTCGTACTTAAAAATGGCTTGAAAAGTTTGATACATCCAAGCAACTGTTCATGTAATGTATATTTGACCGTGAGAATATCTCGCACGGTCCTAATAGTTTGAAAATTGTTGCGACCTTTGTTTATGTTTTCGACATTTAGTCATCTTATCCATACTATCTATGCTCCAACTATACTTTCCATACTTTCCATACTTGCCACACTATCCATACTATCTATCTATACTATCCAGTATCCATACTATCCATTCTTTCCATACTACATAATTAGTATCCACCCTTCCTTTCCATACTATCCATATTGTCCCAACAGTAAAACTCACGGTCATGCACTCAAATCGTATTTTTGAGTCTCGTTTATAACAGTTTTTGGAGCATTTTGAATGTGATTTCCATTGATTTTTTTATGAGGAACTATGTTTTATCTCAAGAAAACTTTACGGTTTTTCAAGAGAATAAACGTCTGCCGTACACTTGTCGGGTATCTTGGAATTTCTATGGGAAATTTGGCTCATCATATGTTTGATAACCTCTAAACAGCCATACAAAGTTTGAGGTACATTTGGTTATAATAGTTAAACTTTTTGACAGGTAGGAGTACGTTTTTAAAGGTTGTCAACGCGCGTTGGAAATGGTTTGTATCATCCAAGTTTGCGGAGCCGCTTCGCTCAGAATGATATTGGCAATGAGACTTTTTGAGGCAATTTTCAAAGACAGTGTTATTTTATTGTTTACTTTGGTGTTCGCCGTGTACTTAAGGTTTTTTATCTCTGTAGGTCCTACATCAGTCCACATAGTAGGCCTATAAAAGACAGCTCTAGAGACCTGAAAGTTGGCGGAATCAATTACGTAGAGATGTGGCATGAATATGGGCCAAAGGCGATCAAGCAATTGAATGGCTTTTCTCCTTTTGCCCGAAAAGTGCAATCAATTTCGCTTTGATAGGATTTGGTTGTAGCTTTCTGGTCCTTCTTCCCTGCTTTACTCTAAAGCTGGATAGTAAAACTTAGTGGTACGTGACGCTGCATTTATCCCTCTGCCGCTCGATAAAGTAGGCCTAATAACAATCTAGATCTAGAGGTATACGTGGTCGTATTTTTCTAATCCTATACTAAAAATAGACCTTATTCCTGCTGACCTAGCGATACAACAAATATATCCTTTCTGGAAAATTATGGATTAACTTGAGGCAGACTAGAGCAAAAAGCCAATTTCCCCCATTTTCCAGACAACACTAACAATGCTTTCCTTGCGAAAAAAAAGAAAGCAATTTACAATAAAGAGAATTTCAAGTTCACTTGTTTTTATCCTGCTGGCATCTTGCCATTTTCTCTTTTGTAGTGAAAAACACAATATGAAATTGAGAGATTGGATTTTTGAACTTGAAAAAAGGCACTCGAAAATTCTACAAACCTTGCAAGTAAGTCAAAATTGAATACAACATTTTTCATTTTGTGCCAAAAACTGCGCTTCTTACTTCAAAGGATGGTTTTGCTGACTTTGAAAACTTGTCTTTGCAAAACTCAGACAATTACGACGACGAGAAGGAGAAGGATCTCAAGGATAACGACTCTGGTGGGTTCTTTTCAACTTTATGGGACCTAACCAAGGACCTGCAACGACCAGCTGTAAGATATATTTTATGATTGTAAGGGATACAAATACATTTTGTCGATACATCAGGAAATAGATGATGACGATGACCAAGTATTTGAGATGGAAGTTGGACCCCATTTTCGAGTCGAATTCAATGGAGATTTGGACATCAATGGAAATGGATTCGGTAGGGTTACACGATACAACACAAAAAAGGGACTCGAAGAAGCATCTGTCGAAGGCAATTGGGTACAAGGACTTCTTCAGGGCAAAGTAAGGTAAAAAAAATCCTCGTGTATGTAGTGGTGCAAAATACAGCACACCGAAAAGGAATTTGTGGTGTCCTTCCGTTGGATGACGTCAAATCCCAAGAGGAATCCTACTAGAGCCGGAGGGAGGGACGACGACGACAAATTGACGTCACTCTCGCCATCACGAATCCTTTTACGAGACCTGAATATTTACTACCCGACTTTATTTTTAGCCAAATCCGTAATTTGGATAAATTGTCCTTGAGAAATGAAGCATACCTAGTACACCTACGACATATTCTGAATTTGACATCCTTACGTTAATTGTCAGCAAGTTCTTGCTTTACTGATGTAAACCCAGATTTATGGATTATTTCAGGGAGAGAGAATTCGAGAGGTGGACCAGCGAGGCTTTTTATGACAGGGGTAAAAGGCACGGTTACTATCGCCAATACCGTTGGGACCATAAATTTCTTAGGCTTGGATGTTTCATTAGAGGTCAGCCATTAAAGAATCTCTATGCTGCCAAGGTCGAAGGAGCGGCCTGGATATTAAAAGTACCCAAGGTATGTTTTGCGGAAAAGGCGGAAAAGGCGGAAAAGTAATTTTTCATTTACTTGAGAACGTGTCGAGTACACACTTTTTAAATGGGCCTTAAAAATGTAGCAAGAAGAAAAATTAATTAGGCTAGATGACTTTCAAGTGCTGTCATGAGCATTCGCGTACAACCGAGCGATATTTTTACAAATAAACGCAAATGCTATTTGGAAAGATTTGTTGGATTTACCGGATTTACCACCAATTTTAATTTTATCTGATATAATTTTGAATTTAAAAAGACTTTTGTTTTTACTTAACATTAAGTAACTGGATTTCTATACCAACAGTGTAGTGAAAGAAATGAAACTGTATTACTTAACTCTTGTGCATTGTCTAATTGAACTTCAAGGCCAACGGAGAAATTTTTTCTGTGAAAAATGTTTTTGCTCTATAAATTACTCGCAAACATGTAAGCAATTTTTATCAAATTCCTAATTAGTTAGTAATACACTATCATTAATCATACAAAAATATCAAACTCTCTTTCAGAATGTAATTCACGATGAGAAAGGCATTTATCTTTATCCTGGCCTGAAATACGGCTACAAATATGGTCACTTTGGCCAGACGAAAGATTCCGAGCTGTCTTTCTCCATGGGCATTCCCATGGTAGAATTCTTGACTTCGTTTGACGAAAAACAAGAAGAAATGGTTGTTGAATTCGATCCCTCGACACCGACGCGCATTTCTAGACATCCATTGCAAGAAGATCCTTACGAAAAGATCCATGTGTATGTGGCCACTTCTGCAATAAGTCCACTGGCCGGCGAGGGCCTTTTTGCCAAGAGGACTTTGACAAAGGGCCACTTGATATGCTTATTCAATGGCATACGACGAATAAAAAAGGCCAGGTCTAAGGCCATTGGAGCCTTGGACGAAGAATGGTCCGACTACAGACTAACTCTAGGTAAAATACTTATGCCACAATGTTTGAAAAATGAAAACCACCTAAAATGTCTCATTTATCTTAAAATCGTCGAATTGGCATTTGTAGCATTGGTATGTTGATTTTTTCTGAAAACAATTTCAAACAATTTTGATCAAAAATGAACGTTGTAAAATGAAACTTTTAGACAATTTTCAAATACTGTGCAGACCTGCAACTTGCATCCAAAATAAGTCTGCGTACATCTATGGCTGTGGTGTTATTACGATGTTATTGCCTTTGTCACATTTCTGTCACAATCATAACCCCTAATGATGTTCACACCTTACCAGCAAAACAAACTTAGATTTTTCTCCGCTTTTGCAGATCGAAACACAGATTTGGATATACCAGACGAACACGTATCGATGGACAATTACAAAGCAACTTTAGGTCATAAAGCTTGCCACACATTCGACAAACGAAAAAACGCACGATTTGAAAGCCTTTGGCATCCAAGGTAAATGATATTGTGAAAGCTTTGTTTTTTCGAATGGAGCGACGAGGTTCGAGCGAAGCGAGAACCGAGTTCGCGTAACGAGTACCTATATAAAATGACCAAGTGGCGTTTCGCTATTAATAAAAGTATGTAATTCTTGCACCTATAGTATGATACCTCTATTTGAGTTTTATTAATCAAAATCATGTAATTTTTAGGGCAGATTTTGGGAAGTCAT
>LT727925.1:0-44450 GCA_900157175.1 Oithona nana | reverse complement strand
GTAAATTGTTACCATTCATTTTCACGTAAAATACATAGCTTGTTGATGTTGTCTTCATTAAAACTAAGACTCTTTTCTACTACGAAGTACGACTGTTCCTCTTTCGCTCCACTCGAATCTCCAAAGTTTGCTTGGCATCACCATCAAACTTTGGACACCTATACGATTTTAGGTCTTCAAAAGAAAGCTTTCCAAAAATGAGTGCTTAGGAGAGCCTTGGTGAAAAGTAACTTTTGCTATAGTCATTCCCGAAATGGAACATGTAATGCAATTGAGACATAACAATAAAATAAAGATACGAGTATGAGCAGAGAAATGAAATACTACTTTATCCTTTTCAGGTTTGGACACATAATGAGTATAGTTGCGTTGAGAGACATCAGAGTTGACGAAGAGATTCTAGTAAATTACAATTATGATGTCAAGTTGGCTCCCGAGTGGTACAGGTCCTTGTGGATGCAACATTTCCATCAAATCAAGTCTGAAGCATAGAACTGACAAAGTAATTTGATAAATCCTGCTTTTATTTTACGAGGAAATCAAGGATACAGACGATATGCAGATCATGATCATCAGTATATGAATACAGAAAAAATAAAGATTAGGTGTGTAAGTAAAGGAGCAATACGACAACATCGGCGCGGTGTGTTTTTATCTTTTTCTTATAATCGATCCGGGTAGCATTGGCTTTCCCTAACTTTCAATGCATCTCAAGGGGGCTTTGAAAGTCTTGGAAAGTAATCAGACCGTTATGCCACCGCAGTATCAGTACTGCTGCTGCTACAAAGGCTTACAATTTTTGTTGTTGTTCAATATAATAATAGTGTGTAAGTAATACTACAACAATATTTTTCTTCATCATATCAACAATATTTTTGGGTTTCTTTAAGTCTCGCATATTTTTGGGAGTTTTAAGTAAAGACTAAAGAGTTGTGTTTCTGATGCTTTGAAATAGTGAGCAAAATAAGCGTTACAGAACTTTTTTCTTTGCTTTCGAATATCTTGAATTTCATTATCTAGGGTATATCTGTAAAAAGAGTTTGACTAGAAGTAGTAGGTGCTGTTGAGGCCACCACGGAGGTCGGTGAGGTCACTACCGAAGAGGAGGCAATCGGTGTACCCGCTGTGGTCGTCGATGTCGGACTTGAGGGGGGAAGAACAGAAGTATTTTTGCTACTTTGCTGCAACGGAAAAGGCCGATGGTGTCGATGGTGAGGATGGTGTAAAGATGAACTGCTGAAGGCCAAGCTGGACGGCAACATCACCACCTCCGAGGTCGGCGTTGAGGCTATCGTGGTATTGATAGGATTGGATCCACTGTTGTTCAAGAGGTTGAGCTGGATGTCGGACGGTCTAAAGTCAGGCATGGCTGTGGAGTCAATGGACTGACGAGAATGTGCCGAGGCACCGACTGAAAATAAAGAAATGAGTTGTTTAGAGGCCTCTGGCCTTTATCTCATGCTTAGCAATAAAGGCCAACAAAGTTGCTTGAATGCAGCTTGCAATTCGTTTCAGCAACAATTTCCCAGTTGACGGTCATAATGAAAGGAGAAGTTTTGCAAATTTCCTACTTGCTGCTGCTTCTCAAAATTGGTCTTATGAGTGCTAGTGCAGCCTTTGAAGTCTTAAAAGTGGCCTCATAATGTTTGAAAGCCACTGGAAAAATGTCACATTTTAATTCAAAACTAAAATGAAACTTTATGGGGTGATTTTCAAACACTGTGATAGAGCCATATGAAACTGGAAAACTTACAGTGTTCTAATTCGGCATCAATGCTTGAATCCGACGGTGGAGTGCATCCTTCTATCCGAACGCAAGGAGGAATCATCATGTTCATACTTCCAGCTGAATCTACTCTACTTGGACTAGGTTGACTGGGTCGTACGTATTCAGCGGGAGGGAAAGAGCTGCAAAACAAGAAGACCAATGAAATTAGTAAAATTGAATTTCACTTTTTAACAGTGACAATAGTAGTAGCAAAAAATAAAAAGCTTTCGATTTGTTATGTAAAATCAGCTATTAGTTTACATGATAGAGTAGTATTGAGTAGTTGTGCATACTTCATCATGCTTTGTTTAAAACAAGATAATCGATCTGGATTAGAGTCCACAGCATGCTTTAAAGAGGAGTTGAATCGAGAGAGAGAGAGATGATAAAAGTACTAGTGACATTTTCAGGAGGCATTAACTATAGATACCAACGTTAGAGATGTAGGAGAGAAGGAAAGGAAGAAAGAAGGGGGGATCTGGAAAAAGGCACTTTCGTGTAGCATACAAAATTAAAGGCTACTCATTCGAGATATTACTAGGTACTGCTACTGCAGCTCCGCGTGCAGTAAAGTAAGAAAAACAAGAGAAGCGCGAAAAATAAGCTGCAACTGCAAAATTGCAGTAAACACACCAAAAAATTGTATTAGGGGTATCATTATACTTTTTGAAGGGTTTTAAGTTTAGTGAAAAAATATATACTGAATATCCTAAAGCTATGTACGTACATGTGCATGAAACATAACAAGCAAGAAGTAGTTTTTTGGAAATGAAGAAAACAAAGTAGCATGGCGAGATAATCATGAGGAATTCAGTATGGTCCACTGATAAAAAGATTGTAGTCTGCATGATCTACTACAGATAATTGAGCATTTGCATGTGTAGTGTTTTCCGACCTAGTAATATCATCAGCATCGGCTTCGGCTTGGGCATCATGATCATGTTGCTCCGAAAGGGCAGCAGAGAATACTTCTTCTGGATTATCTTCACTAGGATTTAGATCTTCTTGTTCACAGCCTTGTTCAATATCAATGTGATCTTCGGGTGGTGCAGTGATATTCAGAACGGGGGGTGCACTGGAGGGAGGCCATCCAAAGGTGACATGAGCAGTAGCAGCACCAGGACTGTTTTCACAAATCAAACAAAGTAGCGCAGGACAATCAATAATGAATAAACGAGCTTGAGAATAGCACAAAGAAAAAACTTTGCAGGAAGAAGGAGGATTTGTTGAAGTTTTTTGAGACATTTTCATCAAGAATTTTTTTTTTATAGATTAACGTCTACTTAGGAACTTGAGTGGGACAAGGGGGATTTCATTCTGAGAGTAAAGTTATGCTTACCTCAACGTCACTCGCTTTTTCATGGGACGTTTGACTCCCTTAACTTTTCTGGCATTATCAAAGGAGGACGAATGTTGTGATGGAGTAAATTGAGTAGTGGAATAGTTTTGTTGCTGAGTCTCAGAATTGTCTACCAGAATGGATCGGGGGCGTTGGCGATTGACGCCGTTACCTGCAGGGTTACCGCCGGCAGGTCCAACACCACAACTCTACGGTATTTCAACAAAAATCTTTTACACTTCTGCTCATATTCTTTGAACAAAACAGTCCTTTGCTTTCTAATCTACAAGGTTGCAAAAATAGAGACATCTAAGCAAAATGTATGCGTTTATCTATGGCTTACCCAAGGGTTGGGATGGTTGATGTACCCATAGGGAGGACTAGGAGAGGATGGTAAAGGCGTACAAGGAGGACAGTGAGGAGTGTTGCAAGTAGTCTGCGGTGTTCGCTTGCGATCTTCTTCGTACATGGCCACCAATCGATCCAACTTTTCTTCTATTTCGTCAACCTACAAAGAATCAACGGTAGAAACTAAATCCCCAGGCGTCACACCATCATCTTTTCAAAAGATGAAAGAAGCAAAAGTGAAAGCCAGCAAAAAGATGGAGGTCTTCTTTCTTGACTCTGATAATCTAAACCTTTTTAAAGTTTACCTGTCGTTCAGTCTTGACTATTCTGGATGCCAGACTCTGCTTGGAATCGTACACATCTTTTGCCTTAGATCCTTGCCTACCAAGGATCTGGTCTAGCCTGAAAAGACATCACTTGAGTTGAATTGAAGATCAACATGTTTTTCCCATGTCTACTGCAAATATTTGTCATCTTGGTACAGGTACTATAGTGTTGATTAATCACTTTACAAGCAAAATATCAGAACAACAACACACTTTTATTTGAAGGGGAAAAAATCATGCATTTTTACCTTCCTTGAATTCCTCTGACTTTTGTCACCAGGTCTGCATGACCAGCTGAGTAAGACTCAATGACATCTTTGACATCGTAAGGTTTCAGTGCCTCTTTAAACTTTCTGCGTGCCCGTAGATACTTCAACTAGTGCATTTGGAGTAGTAGCATTGTTGGTTGTGTTAGTGCAGCCACAATTAAGGTGAGTGAGGAGAAAAAGAGTTGGGATTAGTTCCGTAACCAACACTTATCAGAGCTCAAAACCAACGATTAGCAAAAGGAGGACGACACTACTCATCGTTATCATAATCCCCCAGAAGATGATGGGGGGAAATATTATGTGCTACCATAAGCAGTATCTTCCTACATTGATGCATTCAGGATCTACTGCTGTTGCAGCAGTAGAAGTAGTGCTCTGTGACGACGCTGTTGCCAACTGTTACCACTATGCACAGTGTTTGAAAATTGTTGAAAATGTTAGGATTTGTCATTTTTCAACCACTGTGCATTACATTAATTGGTTCTACATTGACTCAGTGAGTGCTTATCTCTTATAGAGTCTAACCTTCCTTGAAGCCCTTTAACTCTCATGATTAGGTCGGAATGGCCCGATGAATATTGCTCAATCACATCCTTTACATCGTAGGGCTTGAGAGCATCTTTGAATTTGTGACGAGCTCTTAACATTAGCAACTAAAAGATTTACGAACTTTAGTACAGAAAAAGATTAGTACCAGATGATGTTAGATTTCTTTTTTTTTGCACACTTCCAATTTTCACCTGATTTGAAGTGCTTTCACTTTGGTAATCAGATCAACGTGTCCAGCACTGTACTGTTCTAAAACATCTTTGACGTCATAAGGTTTTAACGCCTCCCTGAATTTACGCCGGGATACCAAATATTGTATCTAGGCAATTGATGATATATTGGCTAACATCATTTTTTGCAAAGCTGAGATAGGAAATAAGGAAGCAATTTTCCTGTTCTTACCTTTCTAATAGCTCGAATGGCTCCTTTGTGTTGCCTTGTTAAGGTAATTGGTTGCAATTGTTCTTCCTCGTCTGTAAATATTAGAAGATTATGGATTTTTCCATTATTATTCTGCAACAATTATAAGTAGCAATCTGAAGGGGATTATACTCTGCTGGGAATTATTTTTTAGCTGCTTTCTTCATTAGGAAAAGTGAAAATACATCTAATGGAGAGTAGCAATGATGACAGTTGTGCATAATATAAGTTCATAATCTTAACCCCAGCTTTTATAAAATACTAAGGAAAAGTGCAAGGGACTTCAGCATCAGCATTTCAAGATCCACCACCGACATCTAGAATTATTCGTGCCATGAGACCAGGTTTGCCATAGGATCAAGACCAACGGGGTAGTAAAACAGGGTTGGTGATTTGGAGTAGTGCCATAAAGAAGATAAGTGGTCATAAGTGTACCTCTTGGAAGTTGAGAGGTGTCAGGGTCAAAAAAATAGATAGAGTACTTGTTTTCCTTATTGCCTATACTCAAACCACCGCAAGATGAATGATTGAGTGGTTAGATAGTAAAACCATATTATCCTTATCAGAATACTGCTTCTGACAACCTTTTGTACTTATTCAATAAGGAAAGATAAGCAATCACAAAACCTGACACATCAAACTACAAAAGGTACATTCAAGAAGTAAGATAGAAACGATAGTAAATGCCGTAGAGAGGTTTAAAAACGATTGGTGAAATGGTTTTGGTTTGGTGTGATGGTTCAGATAGGTTGAAACTAACCGCCATTTTCATCTTCTTGATCTTCTCCGTGTCGCCGTGATTTTCTTGATTTGAAAGAGCCCGATCGTCCTGGAGATCTGGGTGCTGAGAATTCTCGTTGCAAAAGGCTGCATAGAACCAGAGGAAGGGAGGGGTCATCTCCCGAAGCGTGAGACAAGACCGGAGAAGCCGTGCGTGAGGCTGCACGAGAAGGAGCCAAAGATGCTCCGCGAGACATCACGAGGACTGGAGTTATTTGTAACTCTTACTTATTTCGTAATGTAACTTTGATTCCTAGCACTTGATGAATCGCAAAGTCTTGAATCGAGACTCTTGATGACAAATCTCTCAATGTTTTTTGAAAGTACATACTTGGGAAAGCAGATTCTACAACATTGACAACAATAAGAAGTTTTTGGCTTTTTCATGCATATACTTTACAAGTACCCTTCCAGTTGAAATAAGATCATTACAGGGGATTCAACAACTTTGGATAATCTATAGTTCAGAAGAGTTAGGTAAGACAGCCTCTACAATTTCAAGGTTGTCTGGAGGTCTGAGGAAAATGAAAGTTTTCTCATTTCTCAATATTGAAACCCATCCAAAACTTGTTCAGACATCACGTACAACAAGAAACTTTCAGGTCAGCTGAAAGTTCTTTTGAAGTACATTGTAGTAATTGTCGATTCATCAGGTACTAAGATTAGTATTGAGTAGCAATTGTATAGACAAAAAAAGAGCAGGAAAGCTATGGTAACAGTAGCTCAATAATCTAGGAAGAAATGCACTTACCGTCCGACTGTCCTTTCTTGGTGAGCGAGGCCTCTCTGGAAAGTGCGCACTGTTGGTCTGGATTGGTTGCAGTTGCTGTACCACCACCGGAATTCAGGTTATCATTGGAAGCATTGCCCGCTTGCAACTTGTTGGCGCCGCCGTGATGATAAGATCTACCACGTCTGAGGGTGTTGAAGCGGGAGACGAAAGACGTGTTGTTTTTGAAGCTGCAAAAACGATAGAAGATACTTTTATGCACTTTTTCCTATACTTTTTCAGCTTTTCAAGAATCATTCAGCATGACCTGGTCTTGAAATTGGGAAAGGTCTTTCTCATCTCTGATTCTCGCCAATGTTTGACTTGGCGTTTACAAGAGGAGTAGAGTGATGTTGACTAAACAGGAATCTAAGGCATATAAGAGGTTAGAGGAGAGAGGACTCTACTAGACCTTGTTTACTTGAGTAGCTATGTGGATGATGACTATAGAAAGGATTGCTTCTAAAGAGGAGCTGAGACAACACATATCTGACTAATTTGAAATTCAGTAGGGAAGATACTTGGGTGTTGAAATTAAAATGCATAGGGTATTTCTGCTGGTGGACAAAAATTATCTAAATTGCAAGGCAAAGAGTAGTAGAGTACCTTTTGCTGCTACTTTGCTGGCATACTCGTAAAGCATATTGTATGCTGAAGTACACTTGAAAATAAGTGCACAAAATTAATTTTCATCCTTAGCTTGATGTAATGGCTTAGTAAAATGCAATGCAGCCTTTGTCTTTGAAATATTTCAATGTTGTCAAACTACAGTCTCTTATCCTGGCATGGCAGCCAAAGCCATATGGGTGCATACATACTGCATAGTATAGTGTGGTGTGCATCAGCTTTAGCCTAAGAAGTGTTTGTCTACTATTTTGAAAGGTTGCTATTGGGTTGAATTTTGATGAGGTACTAGGTGTACTAGATCCACTTGACTTACTGATGATGTGATGGGTGTTTGGATTCAACCATCATCTTGTCCATAAGCGTAATGCTTATTTTCCGAACAGTTGAACCTATAGGTTTGCTGCTACTACTGGATAACGGGGTAAATATCGTAACGTTGAAGAGAAGAAGAAGGCAGGGTAATTACAGATATAGAGTGAGGTTGGAAGGAGATAAAACAAAAAACATCAAAACAGATACGTACGATATTTTTGTCATTGGCAGTAGTATGTAGCATAGCAGAAGGGGTTCAAACATCCAGAGGAATTTGGGAAAGGTAATGGTGAAAGAAAAAAGCATAGGTAGTAATTGTAGAAAATCATATTGAGAATACAGTAGTCTCTTTGTATTTTGAGTAGTAATTTAGAGTAGTATCAGACATGCAAAAAACCTACACTCTATTTTAATGATTCAACTACAAAAATCACAAAAAATATGTTGCAGTACTATTTTCAATGCATATAAAAACTATCAACTGCAAACGATGAAGAGATATACAAAAAAAAAGCTTTTCATGGACGCAGCAGTAAAAGCGGAATAAGCATAAGGAAAGATGTTGTTTTTGCTTTTCCTGATGCTCTATTCAATTCACTTCAAAAACATGCTTGCATTACCTATTCTTAGTCTTCTCCCTAAAAGGATTCTCGTCGTCAGTATTTGGGCAAGAAAAAGTGAAAAAGAATACAGATTTTTTGTGCATACCACCGGTAAGAAAAAACCTTCAAGTCGTCGTTCGTATTAGTAAAGCAAGAAAAAACTATTACAAAACTTACGGCGGAGGGGACTTTTGAGGTATCATGTGAATCTTCCAGGTGGCCTCTGAACAGGAATTCTCGTCTGCAGCATAGCAACGCCAAAGGCATTGAATAAGAGTAGCGGCAGGAACTCTGCGACGTATCATATGTTTTTGACGCTGCTGTTGCTGAACTTTTAAGGCAAATCCGGAGCCGAGGATACCCTAAAAATGAAAGCAAAATATTTCTAGCAATATTGCCTAAGACATCATTGTCCATCCAGAATGTCTTTATAGGACATGGTAGTAAACGTCTGCTGCTGTGGCGGCGAAGGGAAAGTCGAAATTGTCCTGTTTGTCCAAAAAGAGGCCGACGAGGACATCTACTGTCGATCCCTACCTCACATAAAAGTTAATTGTGCAGAAAATCTGTGGTAGGCTTTGAAAAGTATTGAAGCTTTGACTACTAATTTTCCTGGTTTTTACAGTGTTGTAATGCTTTTAAAAAAATTTGTACTTACGGCGGGTAGAGCAAAAAAAGAAATGCCCATCAATGCACACATGGAAGCAATGAGTTTGCCTTTCCAGGTTTTGGGTACTGCATCACCATATCCAACAGTACACAAAGTAATCTAAAAGTAAAATCAGTACAATATTACAATGAAGCAGCATTAGTAGTCCGTTCGGTTCAGTGGAGTCCGAGACCGGACTACACGAGTATGCAGTACAAGTCTGGATGTCAACGAATTCCAATTTTTGAGCACGTTTTACATAGAAGGAAAATTGTATAAGGAAAATGGCTTAGGTAGACAGTAGACTTACCACTCCCCACCAAAGGGCATCTGCGAAGCTTTTAAAGGCCTCGTTTTCGTCCTTTTCCACCAGGTAAATGACAAACGATGAGAAAATGAGACTTAGGAAACCAATGTAAATGGTCGTAATGAGTTCCTAAAGAGAGAAAACAAATCTGAAGCAGAACCATTATGACGTCACGGTGGAGAGCAGCCTTGCGTAGGGCCATCCATGCTTTTGTAGGGCCTTTTTTACTCGATATTCTCTTTGTGCAGCACTTCAAGTCTCTCTTCAACCTCGAATCTGACACTTCACTCAATATCACACCCAGCAAAGCAAATGCTATATTGACGTCAAAAATGGTCTATTCCTAGCAGCTTTTATGATGTAGGTAAATGTATGACATCACACGCACTCAATAATTCACTCGCGCTTGTCGAGAAATTTTATTTTAAGAAATTTTAGAAAAAAAGAAGGGGAAAGCAAAGAGTAGAAAGTCAAAACAGGTGAAACTTTGAAGTTTGAAATAATCCAGATGGGCTGATGACTCGTTAAAAAACGATTAGCAATCATAAGTGTTTAGTAGTACAAGAGAGAAAGTTGGGCTTGGGAGAATGGGAATTTGTCTAATATAAAAAGAAGAAGCCTTAGGCTTGCAAAGACTAATACTACTAGGGAGTCTAATCAAGTGTTCGTTCCCAAGTCTTTACTTCTTGCAAGGAAGTCTCAGAAGTTAGTAAAGCAGTAGTTAGCAGAGTCTTACTTGTCTGTGGGCATACACAACTGATCCAAGGAGTTTCCACGTTCCTCCTCGTCGATCCATTCGGACCATGCGCAAAATCTGGAAGAATCTGAGGCCTCGGAGGGCCGAGGCTGCCATCATTTGGCCATCTGGCTTGCTGAGGACGATGATTGATGCAACCACAGTAATCACATCTGTCGGAAGAACCAGAAGAAGTTAAGAAAGCTCAATTAAGCATCATCAGAATGAAGAAAATATTTGGGTGCTTTCCTCCATTCTGATTCTGGATATGAGAATAGATGAAAATAGATCAAGGCTGATCCTCTTACCGATGATGCAGAATGGACTCTTCATAAATCTGAGTCGCCCAATGCAACCCTGATAGCGGGACCGGCATCCTGATGACCACAGTCTGAAAAGAAGAGCAAAGATTTGAGAAGACTTCGTCCTAGCAACAGCGTAGAAGTAACTTTAGATGGAACTGGAGCTGCTTGAGGAATTTTGATGATCTCCTTAGAAGCATCCAAGATTTCGATGAGAAAGATGCCGCTCACTGCCATTCTATGCACGAATTCCGCCTTCAAATATGGCGTTGAAGAGAGGGCAATAACCAAGATGCCTTTCCAATCTAATTTACTATCAGAATTGCTGGCCACAAAATAAGCTTTGATTACTACGGATTGAATTTTGTCAAATTGCAGGTGCAGCAATAATTTTCCTTACTTAACTTCAATCAATTTTGATCACTCGAACGGAAAAGAAGGCGTTTTTGGCTTTTTTCCAACATTTTTAGCTGTAAGCGATCTAAAAAGTTTCAGTTGAAGGCCAAGACGTCCAGGGGGAACACGAACTCAATTTGAAAGTTGATAGAATTTGAAAAGTGGACAAAAGGGTCAGCAAGAAGTTTTGATCGTTCAAGCATCGCGTCTGCTAAACTTCGTCAGGGAGTTACAGAGTACATCATACATACCTGATCATAAATTCTATAGCAAACCAAACGACTATGATGATTTCAACGTTGAATAAAACAGTTTCTGCTTCTTTCTCGTACTCGTGACCTTCGATGGTAGAGAACACACTAAGACCCAAGCCAAGGAACACCACACAGAACCTGAAATGAAATGTTTATTGTTTCAATTAGGCATGGGATCAAGATCAAAAAGTAAAGGGAAGAAAAAAAGTTTTTCAACAAAGAAAAAGGGAACTTCAGAGCAGCAAAAGCGAAATTGAACATTTTCAAAGTGGAAAATTCCTCATCTTCTTTTATCCAAGCCCTCTCCTCATTGCTATTCAGCTTTTTAACGAGAATTTCTGAGGAGCAGGGAATGCAAAGTAGTCCGATGCTCTGCTAAAAAGTTGTTACATTGTTGCACACAGAGAAAGAGGGGAGAAAATGGCAAACTAAACTGACGACTTTTTGCCATCTTTTGAATAAATATATTCTTACACCAGAGCGTGATAAATGGCAGCGACTTTTCCCGTCGGCCTCTCCAAGAAATTGTAAAGCTTTGCTTGCAATTTTCTATACTTGACATCACGTCTATTTTGCTTGTAATTGATAGGCTTCCCCAGTAAACTCATCCGCGGCTGTGCCAGTCGATTGCTTGCACCGTTTGGAGCCTTCCTGTTGTCGTTCAATTGGAGACTGGAAGTAGAAAAAACGTAGGCAGAATTAGCAAGCTAGAAAGGAACTCAAACGAATACGAACTACGCCCATGAGCATATTTTGACCAGCACACGTCCATTAACTTAATGAACATTAAAGCTTTTTTGCTTTGGGATTACGAAGACTTGAGGTCAATTCGTTCGGTCTCTATCAGATTGAATAAACTAAAGTTTTTTATTGTCTTCGTCGAGAACTCGAAATATTTTCTTTCAATTTGACCAAATTGTAATTGAGAAATATTTGTTGACAAATACGGCCTCAGTGTCAGCGTTACTTTACTGGACACTTTTAAACGAACATCTATTTTGGCGTTTATTCAAAACTTTTGACGATTATTGGACCTTTTAATTACCAGATACTGAGAATGAAAAGTCTCAGTTCAGCTGTCGTAATCCTTAACGTAGTTATTCGCTCTTCGGATTTTACCTTTTGTACTTTGTAAGTTTCCATCGACATTTAATCTCTAAGATATCAATTAACTAATGTTTGTTTGCCACATCAGAATCTATGATACAATTTACGGTGCACTGGATAGATCCTCCGAAGAAGATAAACTGATGCGTTTGATAGAACGACTTACTGAATTCCGGAGGGACCTAAATTCTGGAAGAACTACGCTATATTTGGCCAACTCCCTACAAGCAAGAGTGATTGTTTGACGTCGATGAATTAGGTAATCGACTTTGGTTGTACATGTCATCTTTAAATCTCAATGGGCATAGACTTACAATGAGGGTACTAAGTGGGTAAGTACATACACATTGTATTCATACAAAGACTTAGAATAACAATTTACCAACATGATAGGTCAGAATATTACTTGAACCAGGGGTCCCATAAAACGTATGTTTCGTGAGATAGATAATCTTTAGAGCCCACTGTTAATAAGGACTTGACTGGAGAAGGCAGTGCGTCTATTTCTGGATCTCCACCCCTCATTTTCTTTGCTTCTGTCAACGCTGATATTTCATGAACAAACCCGCAAGGTTAGTCTTCCTTTTTACTACTGAAGGGATTTTTAAAAAGTAACTGACCCATGAAATTACGTGAGGGCTAAGCGGATTGTTTATGTAAGGATTTTATACTACACTAAAAAGTATCCAAAGGCCAAGAAGTACCTATGGTTTGAAAATCAATATAAAGCGTAATAATACAGTACGTACTTTTTGTAGTTTATAGATTTTTCAGTACAAAAGACTTTTTAATTGACATGTCAATGGTCAACAAAAACTAATTTTCATTTTATTCTCATTTCTCTCCCCTTTTTTGTTGCATTGCAAATGTCAGTGAACCAAGCGAAGCTTTTGAGAATTACTTTTTATAGTTTATGGTGCTCCATTAGTGCATTGCAAAAGTTATGAACGATATTTGATACATTGATTCTGAAGGCGCGGCAGAGTAGTAGTTCTTACGCTAACTAACGTCATGTTAACGTCAGATTCGTAGAAAAAAGCAAAGGCACAGATGAAGGATTAGATTTTCTATAAAAGAAGAAGGACGAGGCAGGAGCAGGGCAGTCCAGATTCGACTATTATGTATCTTACTTGTACCAGGGATCTGCGTGGATCATGTTGATGGCTCTGATATCTCCAACCGACTAACGAAGCACTATGCACACACTGATCTGATGATGTAGCCTATTTTGGAAGCCCTTCTCGGTGATCTCTCATGTGCTATGTAGTATGTCACATGGAGAAGAAAACATTGTTTACGAAAGAGGCAGCAAGCAAGCAGCTCAGACTTCGTTGCAGCCAGACTAAAGCTCAATGGAGCTTGAGTCTGAGTACACTTTAGTATGTACTGCGAGGAGATAGCAAAATTGCGGCCCTGATTCCTCAATCACAATGGCTTCGTTGTTGGGGGCCACACTAGCCAAAGTCAATCTGGAGGATTAAAAGGGGGCGAAAACGGAACTGTTACAGCTGCGTCACAGTAGCCGTCACACCCACAAAAGTGAGGTTCACGCAAGATTTACACTAGCTGCTGCGGTTCTGTTGCTTTTCCTGCTGCTGCAGATTTTTGGAAGGAACAGCAACATCATCCTTGAAGGAAAATAGGCAGCCTCAAAGAAGCAGGTGTCCATTTTTTGCAACGCTCCTTCTGCTTCTGTTTTAGACATTTATGATGGCAAGGTCCCCCTTTTAGACAATGTTATTTTGGGGTGTTTTATAAAGAGGATAAAAATCCAATCTTTTCAAAAGTTTCTTTTGCTGTAATCGATGTTAGCTAAGCCATTTCTCCATGTCGACTGCCTTTTGTGAAGCAGGTATGATATCGGTCTTTCTTTTGATGATGATGGCAGCAGCTAAGCGCAAGAGTAGTAGTCGGGAAGAAGAAAAACCGCGAAGCTAAGCGAGGTTTGTACCGCGTGTTTTAAATATGGTCCCTTTGTATTTTAATAAGGTGAGTAGAGGAGAGCTGAGAAGAAGAGAAAGCGAAACAAAGCCCTGCTGTTCTACAAATCCCTTTTATGACAAAGAATTCTTCAAGCAATTTCATTCACTTCAATAATAATATCTAAGTAAAGAGAGGCTTTTTGCGGAAATTTGAATACTTTTCTTGTGGTAGATAGTAATTGGATGAATGCAATTGCTTTTGGTGATGCATGCAATTGCATTTTAGAGCTGATGATTATGCTAAGAATCTCATTTATCATAACAATACTTTGGATTATTCAAATGCATCATTCTAATATTCTTTTATCATGAATGGATGTATCTTACGTTGGTATGGAGTTTTCCCTGCTGCAGGTCTCAAATACTTGACGTCTTTTGCTTGAAAATGGTGCATCTGCAGTGTTTTCCTGGAACATTCGTAACATGGTTTTGCAGTTTGATATAGAAGTCAATTGTTGCTGTTTTTGTCCAAACAAGAAATCTGAGATTCAATTTGTTGAGGCCAAGAAGAAGGCAAGTATACTGCAAGGGATGCTACTCTCGCTACATAAAAGATGAAGAGAAGAGTCGTCCGCTTACAAGGATGGCACCTAATACTGGTGCTGCTGCCCGCCTATTGTTACGTCAAAAGCAAAGCCAACGGGGAATGATACGGCCTTCGCCGCCTGCTGCTGCAACTGCTTCTGCTGCATCCCTCCGAGTAGATTATACTGGTGCTGGAGGGATAAACTGTGGACGCTGCTGCCACGACAAATGTTTGTTTTTCTCACAGAAGACTCGATCAATTGGGTGGAGGATCTAGTAATATTGAATCATGTCTGCACGAATGGTTTATTTTATAGGACATGTAAAAGAGAATGGCTGTGGACTTTGAGGTTTATGGAACGAGTACTATGTAGGCAATGACCTTTTTTTAGTTGAAGTACTTTGGCAGTAGAAGGATCTATTAATAGCTATTATTCCATGTTGCTGTACTTATTCTGTAGGAAAATAGGCCTACAGCACTGTGACCTCGATAAAGTCGAGTTTTCCTACGGTGTTCTTATTTACTGAGAGTTCGATACTTTCTTCACTAGGTTTCACTTTATCGAGGTCTTAGAGTAGTCAATTTGCATCCTCTTACGATAAGCTTTTAATCCTCAGCAGAATCTCTGGGTCAGATTACAGGAAACACGAATATGTATAGGGCACATGTAATGGAAAGGACATTTTTGTAAATCAGCTTTAACACATTAGAAATAACTCAATTTGTTTTACTTCATTTATGCGTAAGCACGCCACCCACCGAGGTAAATGTTGACAAAATTGTACATTTCCACCCCCCTTAAAAAAAAAAAAAAAGACCTACATAATTTTTGTACGACTTTCCTCAATATTCATTGCAAAAACATACATGTCGAGGTGGGTGATTGCGCTAAAGGCTACCTTAAAATTGCTACTTGATACAACTATGTACCATGATACCCAGAGACATTCGATTTTCCCTACTACTTGACTTCTATCAACAATCGACACAGCTTGAGATTAAAAGATTCAACAAGAAAAAAGGAAAGAGAATATGACCTACTTACTCGCAATCCGTCGCCTACATTTTGAGATAAATAAGTGAGTTGTTTTGGATGAAAATACCGGTCTTATTCGTTTAATACCGATTACCGGTGTATCAAATATTGTATTGTCGACTCGATGTTGGATGAAATTCTAACATTTTTGACCGTGAGAGTATCTCGCACCTGCACGGTCATACAAGTTTGAAAATTGTTGTTCTTCTTGGGACTTTACTCAAAGTGACAGCAATCAACTTTTTGCTGGGAGATTTTGGAGCAAAAACAATGCCATATTTTAACTTAGCACCTAAAACTGTACCATCTACGAGGTTTATAGCAGAATTCCCACCCTACCGGTCACCCTAAGGGGTAGTGTCAGCAAATCATTTCCTTCAATATCTCGTTAGATATTATGTTATATCTATACCTAATCCTACAACTCGGAAGTAGTACTATTTAGAAATTATAACTTTATTCTCAAGATTCATGTGAAAACTCTGCTTTTGCGCACTCACTTACAAAGTTTTTTGTTACAAAGAATTCAAAGATTTCAAGGTTCACTCAGGTTGAAAGTTTCTTGGATTTTCCCATGAGACTGGAAGAGCTCTTACGGGTGAGTTACCTAGATAAAAACTGCTCAAATCGTGAAAAATTGCAGGAATGCACGCATTTTGAAAAAGCTTATCCCTTTTCTGCTTCGCTATTTCTCGAGCCATTTATAATTTTTAACTGCCACTTAGATATATCTATGTAGCTCCAATCTTTTGTTGGTAACTTATTAGTATGCTTATTGCTGGTTATCGAGTCTCCAATAATATTCATAAGGACATTTTCCTCCTTTCCTTTTTGACCACCACCAACCACATCATCTGCATTCTGCTCAACCTATTCAAGGTAAGATATTTTGAACATGTCTCAACTTGTATGAGTGGGTATATTAAAAAAGTTGTATTGAAATTGTCTGAAAATAGCCAAGAAAGTTTTCTATTCATGAGTATCAATGCTTCTTTTATAAAAAGTGTCCTATTTTTAATCTTTTTCCAGTAGAACTAAAACCACTGCTGTTGCAGTGGATCATGCAAAATGTCACCCTGCTCCTACCTCAGTTCCAAGACTTCGTCGTGTCCTCCTCGGCTCTTTGCTATCTAGCATCATCCAGGTAAAAAAAACTTACTTGGCGAAAGGATCTCCTATTGAATACATGTCCAACTCCAAGTCACATGAATTATTCACTAATCCATTGGATTTTTGTCACGCATTTCTGATACACTACGAGTCGTCGTGTCTCCTTTCACTTTCACGGGTAGTGGTAGGTGCTTGTGGCTTTCCACCTCTCTTGTTTACGTTTAAATGTACCACAACTACTAGTTGCGTTCCCCTAGTTACCACCAAGCACTGTTGCACATTTGTACTTGAGTCTATTAAAGGGTTCATGCAGGTCCTTGAAGACGATTTTTTGCTTATTGCAGCCAATAGAAATCTGTCGAAAGTGCCTTCTTCTCCTCTGCTCTTCGGCTCTCTACTAGTGCCCTTCTCTTTCCATCTTTTCCACTACTGACTCCTACCTCCTCGTCTCTCCACGCAGAGTAGTAGTGCTTATAAGTGTCCGCCTTTTTTGAGAACACACACTGAAGCTTTTCTTTCGCCATTTCTACCTGTTTATCAGCTAGATACTTGCAAACGAAACAGAACGTAAGCTTGCCCACTGTGATCCGCTCATTTGCTTAGACCTGCAGGCTAAACTACTGGAAACCCTTTGGAAAGTTTAAAGAGAGCGCTATTTGCCTACAACAAGTACAATTATATTTTCGTGACGATAGTACGCTTCATTAATTAGAAAAACATTCATTCAAGATCGTGCTTTCGACATGTGGTTTTGAGGAAATGTACCATGCATTGATCAGATGATGCCAATTTAAAAGTAGGCCATTAGGGTCATCAATGTACTTTCCTTGTATCCATGCCACATCACACAAAGAAACTGGAGATGGAGCAATTGTACAGAAGATAGATGGACTCTTTCCCACTTCTATGTCAGTTTGATTGATATGTCCCTTTGAATTAGGTTCACACATACCTAGACATAAACGTTTTGTCAAGTGTCTCGTCTGATCTGCTGTAACTTATTTTTTGTACCAAATAGTAAACACCCTCCTTCAAAAAGCTTTTCAACAGATCAAAGTTCTCTTTGACAAGTTTTTTCTTCGGATACGTACGGTGGGTTGGGCAAAAACTTATCTCAAGTTGATTGGGTTGCAAAAAAAGTTTTCAACCACGGTGACAAGTACCCCTTTCAGCGGCACGCGCTCATCCAGTGTCCAAAAGCCCAAATTGTATATCTATCCGTCACATGGTGTGGCTTTTTTTATGACGAAAGCCTGCTTTCCTCCGAGAATTGATTGCGAACCGCGCGGCGGCAGAATAACTTGAAAGTTTCTTGATCAGCAAACGCAAACATGAAAATCTACTTTCTTCCAGCTACTTTTACTACTTAGCTCAGTGGGTCGGGAAATCCTTTGCTGGTGATCAGAGGGAAACTCTGGAGATGTAACGCGCTTTTATAAGCACGCTTTTGCTAGACATAACTCTCGTAAAATATAGAGGTCTCTGAGCCAAGTGAAAGCTTTCAGCTGGCTGATCAAGAGAGACATCTGGTGGCGAAACCTTGAAGCATGCTGACAATTTTCAAGGAGGTAGGTTTACTTTCCTCATAGCATAGCATTCATAGCTCGTGAATGATTTACGCTAAACTCAATTCAATGAAGTACTCATTTATCCGGAATTTTGTCTCATTTTTTAAAGTTTGTGGGTTAGCCAATGTATTTCTTTTTTGTGGGAGGATTATTGGCTACACCGGCTACACCACCGTTGCTTCCTTCCCAAATCAATGCATCGTCATCTTTTGCGTCCAAAACTTTGGTCTTTTCGAACGACATCAAGCAAGACTATTTCTAGGAAGTTCAGCAACAGAAGGAAAGGTAACATGTTGCCACTATAGTTTATTGCATTTGCGTGAGAAGTTTCTTTCCTAGCTCTTTTTATCGACAGAAGTATGCTAAGAATATTAAAACGAGATACCTGTAGAAAGGATTCAAGTCCTGTCTGTCTAAGCCTTTCAATCCGTTTTATCTCTTTAGAAAAGATCTATTATAGCTTTTAAAACAATTGATATTGAACTGAAATATTCCCAGTTCCCATTGAAAGGATCTACGCTACGTAAGTAGGTTTCAGGTACCTACATCTACATATATATTAGCGGTCCCCTTGTCTGTATAGTACATATGTAAGTACCATCTTCTGAAATGGTAAGTGTCGACATATTCATGATTCGCAATCCGTCGCCTTCGGCTTCTTCTTACGAGTGCTGATGAATGATGATGCTTACGCAATTGTGAATGTGTCTGCGTCTTTTAGACTCAACCTTTCATCTATTTCTATTGATGTTCTTGTCAACTTTGTCTCCTGGATCGTTCGGATTTACTCTACCAAGCAAACGTGACTTTCATCTTCAATTGAATACAAAGTGGTTTTGACAGAAAAGCGGGAAAAGCTTATTCTGGGGCGGGTTAAACCAATATATTCAGAAAGATGTAAACGTAAACGTAAACAACAATTGGGTGGTAGATGTGCTTCCTTAATTTCACGCATGGAAGATAATACCTAAAACTAAGCAATGCAAGTATCGCTGGTATTGCAATTACATTTGGGTAAAGTGCCTACTCTGCAAAGGGGACACTAATTGGTTCTTTATCCTACATGCGTACTACATAGTATAGGCAGCATTATTTTTCTGTACAGACATCTACATTTGTTACTCAATAACTGTAAAAACAGGATGGACACCATCCATTACTTTGCATACCCTATTTCCTTTTTGCAAAATATAAGAGCGTAGTTGTCATATTTTCCTGCTTCTTCGAAAACCTAGGATGTAAATAATATTGCATGACGTATGTTTCACACTGGTCCGAGTCACTGTTTCAACTTTGGGGATGTGACTGGGATGTGCCTTACGGTTTTGGAGACCTTAGACGTAGACCTTTAGGAAGGTGGGGCAATAAGCGAAAAAATTAAAAATTGCCATCTCTGGTAGAAATCCCAGGCGTATCCCCCAAATTGAAACAATGGCTCGGACCAGTGTGCGCGCCTACAACTACATCCTTATCCTTAACCTCTTTTACTTTATACTACATTATTGGTACACGAATACAACCTTAGTATCTTCAATCATAAAGAGATTGAGTACCGTTCAATAATTGCTATGATTTATTGGAATAGAAAACCGCTCCTTTATATTGCCTTACCTCGGCGAAACACCGTAGTTTTTGACAGTAATTTTGCAACTTGATAGACAGCCCTTTGCACTAAGCATGTCACCATATTGTGAAACCCTTTTCTGAAGAAGTGCATCGTATTGAGCACACCTGGTACACCACGCAGTACGTTTATCCATTCAATCACAGAAAAGGAATTTTCATTGCAAGGACGAAGGAAGTGAAAAATCTTCAAAGGTCAACCAATGCCATTTGTCGCTGTGATGTGACCGCAATTGCACTCGCATTTTATTTCCCTCGGTCTATTGTTATGTAATCCTTAATACTTTTTGACCGCAAGCAGCGAAGCGAACGCGGTCCTAGTAGAGTATAAGTTGTTCTTGTTCTTGGTGTTCTTGATATTTTTTAAGAATTAAAACAGTTAAAAAGCTCAAATTTCCACTTATGTTCACTAATATTCAGTAATGTCCACTACCGTCCACTAATGTCCATTAACGTCCACTAACGTCCACTAACGTCCACTAATGTCAACTAAAGACCACTAATGTCCACTAATGTTCACTAATGTCCACTAATGTCCACAAATGTCCACTAATGTTCACAAATGTCCACAAATGTTCACTAATTTATTACTAATGTCCACTAACGTCCATTTTCTAATTTGAAGTTTAGTGTCTTGTATTGTTCAAATCTCGCGGTCTTGGGTCGAAACGAACTTTCGAGCTTGTTTCGTATAAACATATATAAATCAGTAGCAAAATTCACTTTCATTCTGACATGTGCTAATCAAACAACTTTTTATTTGTTATCGTAGGACAAGTCAAAGCTTTCGTTTCTGCAAAAACACGAGGATTGATTGATGTACAGTAGTGCCTACTGATTTTGAAAAAACGAGCAGAAGTACATACGTAAAGTATAATCACATGCAAAACAAAATATTTGGCCATCCGATCATTGCTTACATTTTAACTGATCGAATTTTGAGACAAAATTAGAATATTGCGCAAAATTCAAATACTTTTTGAATAAGTCCATCTCAATCTAATTGCAAAGTTGTAAAAATGAGGCTTTTTGGTGATCTTACCTCTCAGGGTCGGGATCGTCAAAAAGATCTCCGTCCATGTTTTCTGAATTTGGTACAGCATTACTGTACTTTGAAGTTTGCCGATGTTGTAAGACTCGGCCCAAAAGCGAGACTCTTCTGCCTCTAGTTGTTATAAGAGGTTTTCGACTTGGAGACTCATGAGTAGTACTAGGGTCCCACCAGACACTAGCGGGCACATCATCTCCTCGTTTCAACTTGGGAGGAGCAACTACAACACATTTGACTTTTTGTTCCGGAGAGTCCGCTTTCACGAGTTCAACACTAGTGTTGGCGGCATCTAAAGAGGCCATGGCCTCAGCAGCTTCAGCCAGCAGCAAGCTCAAAAAACAGAGTTGCCTCTGCTGCTGTTAGAGCAGGTATGAGACCGAGGCCGAGGTCGTCTTCCAAATTCTCCATCAATCATACTTGTGGGAGGCCAAGCAGCCTCGACTCTCTTCTTTCGTCCTCATTTTCTTCATGGAGAGGAGGAGATTCCTCAGCAAAAGGAATCTGAAAAACGAAGTTTAGATTGAATTGTACTCCAACTGCTTTCTAAAAGAAATGATATATCATCCTGTATGTAACTTCACCTGACAGCAGGCTTTTAAAAAGTTTCTCCTGCGTCATACAGATCTCATGTGCTTTGCTATATATACTATATCATCCCAGTCTGACCTTTTTTCTCTAGATCAATACTGGTTTCATGCCTTGGCCGCAGTACAATCTGTCGCGCGGCCAGGACTGCCTCGCGGCTTCTGTTTTCAGCCTCTATATGATGGTCTAGTAGTGCTTCATTGTTCTGCAATCTGCATCATTATCTTGCTTGCATAATACTTGTTTTGTCGATAGTATCCTACTTGTAACTAATGTTATAGCATAGCACGTTAAGGTTTCTGTCAAATATGCCTAAAACATATTTGACTTTCAAAATACATCGTAAAATAATTTCTTGTTGTTAGTGAATAGTGAAATACAATATTGTAAAGAATAATAAAATGAGACATCGAAACAACATTTTAAGGTTTCTAAAATTCATGAGGACCATTACCATTAGGAATGTCCTTCTCTGACTTTATTCAGATCGTAAGGACGAAAGTAATTAGCCGTGGAGAACCCAAGAATTACTTTAGGAAGGAAGGAAAACTTCCCTAAGTGACTCTTGGGACCAACAGAATGTCTGAAGTTTAGCTCATTCTGAAAACTCTGCTAAAGTCTACCTCATTTATTTGAGATTACTGAAAAAATTCTGTTTCTGCGTCAGGGCATCACATCAGTCAGAGAGTGGCCAACGGATCTTTCTTCAGCTTTTGAACCATCTAGCTAAAGTGGAAACCAAAAGTTGGCCAGCAGCAGCACAAACTTTACCAATAACGCTCTTTGCTTACACACATACAAAATTGTATTCGATCAATCTTGCCATATTTCTTCTTCAGACCTACTAAGTTTAAGGGGAACAGTGATCTTCTGTAATATCATTTAATACTTTTAAGTAATCTCTAGATCATCATCATAATCTGATATATAACTATAATATGATATTACAGAAGTAAGTTATATTTTTTGAAGAATGCAATCAGTAAAGTGAAAGAAGGTAAGAGAGCCACGGTGACACCAGAGCAAAACTTAGCTTTTTGAGTTGGATGTTACTGATATATGCTTTACATTTTTAGAATCCCCAGCTCATGGGGCATCCGAAAATATAGGTTAGAAAGCTGAACGTTGCCATCCTGGAGAGAAATTAAGGAAATTCTTAAAAATTTAAAAATCTTTGAAAGTCCTTAATTCCTGTCTCCGTTGATCAATATTCAGAATTTAATGCCCCGTCGATTCGGATCGATTTTGGACCCGAAAAATCAAAACCGGCAAAAATCCGGATTTTTCCGGATTTTAAAAACCGGATTTCTCACGGGGATGGCAACTCTACATTTTGAAACTTATATTTTCGGTTTGCATATGATCTGAGAATTCTAAAACCGTAAAGCATTCCCCAGTAACATCCAAAAAATAAAAATGGCTCTGGTGTCACAGAGAGAGTGCCAATTTGAATTTTTAGCCTTTAGAATAACTTGTTCAACGAATTCACATGCATTTACCATCATCACCTTGGTTCTCAGGCAAAATGGTTTGCAATCCAACATCAACAAAGACCACAAGAGCAAGATTGATGAAAGTCAACATGAGAGATGTGAAGGCCACAAAAGCAGCCGAGGACTTTCTCCTCTGAACAAAAGCTGTTCTCAATTTGCTCACAATGTAAAGCTTTATGTGTCCGAAAAAAGCTTTTTTAGTCTAAAGAAGACTCCAAAACCTCGTTTATGACAACATGATGCAACTGAGAGTGATGCCAAAAGGACTCAATTACAATTTCTCTTTTTTGCTAGAGGCATGCACAGCAGTACTTTGAAGCTATGCTGTTTGCTCTCATGTCTGTCTGTTGGACCTGACATGCTACTCTAGAGACCTAGAAATTGGCATCTAAAAAAGAATGACAAAGGTTGACATTGATGCCATCAAACATCAAGTAATCCATCTTTTGGACTTTGCTATCCATCCAGCAGTAAATCACGAATACTGCTAAACAAAAATTGTAGTGGTGAAAGCAGAAAGTTTGCTAGTGTTGCAACTTCAAGAGACTTTTACTTTAATTTCAAGGTGTGCAACACTAGATAAGTGCCACCACTACAAGTCTGTAGTTGTCTGCCTTCTTTTGTGTCCCTACTCCTCAAAGAAGAATAAACTAGAGAGAATTGCGTTGATTGAGTGATGTGGAAAAACTTTTCTTGATGCCTGGTGAAAATCTGCTGTTGATTGTGGTGCCATTGAAGATGCACTGCTTTTCCCTTCTGTTGCATAACGATGGGGAAAAAAACTTTTTGTCTTCTCCTCTTCATTAATGATCTTACATGAGAGTTACATTTTCTCGTTATCCAAAGAAAGGCCATATTCAATGCTACATGACGTAGTAATCTTTTGGCCCTTTTCATGTCCTCCCTTCGCAAATAAGTGCAACAATGTGCATCCTCGTAAATATCAAGTTTCATAGGAATACGAAACACAGAGCAAAGTAAAGTAAAACATATCAAGAAAAGGTGCATAGAAATGTCGAAATTGACATGCCCAGAGTCATTTTCAATAAAATGCTTTTGGCAAAATTCTCTGTTCTTTTTGCTTCAAGTTTCATTTCCGTTTTTCAAGTCTCTGATGGTAAATATGAAATTTCAAGCCAAGTTGAAATATTCTTTAAATGAAAGTGCAAAGATGGTCAGGTTGCTATTTTAGTGTGACCTCCACTGTGAATGATGCAACAATTCCATCATGCAATCATAATGTGCATCCAAAATTATCAAGGTTGACATGACTATTTTTATTTCCATTGAAGCAAAGTAATGTAAAGAGAAGTGAAAACAAAATGTAAATAATTTACCTTTCATATTTACGTTTCCAAAAGACATATCACAACATACACAACAGCAAAACACTGACGTTCACTTTTCACTTAATCCTAAAGCTGGCGCTTCTTCACTCTTTACTTTGATAAAGACTGCAGGAGCAAGGAGGGATGATCCTGGCCTTTACGTAGACGACGCAAGTGTAGCCTCTTTTCTCTGCTCTATTCCTCTCCCTGCCCCTCCTCAGCTCTGCTTCTTCTTACTCCACCAGCGACCGGCAAAGGTGTTCCTTCTACTACTACAGCTACAAAGAGTAGCTGGAGGATCGAGAAAGAAAGGTACCGTGTCCCATCGATAATGGCTTTGTAATGCATAGATGCAACTTTAACGATCCGAAAGGCAGGACTTTGTACTGTTCAAATAATGCAGCTATTGCTGGAAACACAACATCACATTCTTACTTTATTTCACAATTTTCCATTTTTTTAATACTCTACTTTTCTAGTTAAACAATACATCTAGGTACACATTTCCGTTTTTCGTGCTAAAAAGACTTTAGTGGAAAGAAGCTTATTCAAGCTTGTTTTTTAACCAGGCTTTACGACTCTTTTGTAAGAGTTGTGAATGTAACAAATTTACTAAGTTAAGTCGTCAAAAAGTATCTAAGGTTATTTTGATAATGTATCAATATTACCCTAGTTACCAACTTACAAGGGATAAAGAAAATATCTCCAATATGAACGAGTGAGTAGATATCTAATTATCCTTTCAATTTCCATTCTGATTCATTCAAGCTGTCTCATTCCCTAGTAATGTACTCGAAATTGAAGGCCACATTCTAAATTGAAGGCCACAGTCGCGTGATTGCTTATAGTAATGCAAAAAGGTTAATAAGAATTGGTAGCATCTTCATTACTTCGAATTGCGTGCTGAAAGAATAAAAGCTTCTTTTACTTAATAGATAGCATTTAGCAATTCTAGTAGGTAGAAAAGAGTATAGAAAAAAGTGAACTTCTTTCACATACCACCATTTTCCTCATTGTAATTGTACTATGGTCGCTAAGTGAATAAAAGACCAAAGAAACGAATTGCTCGAGTTGACAGGTAAAGGTAGTACTTCAATTAGTTGAGGCTAAAAAAGGCATTGTACAGGAAAAACCGAAATTGCTTTCTTTTCGCACTTTTTATTGGTGCAGTACAATTGTACAAAAAAAACGGCATCAGAGAGACGGAAATGAACACATCAAGCAGATTGGGATCTGACGACACAAATGAAATCATTTGACATGACGACATTTCGCCTTTTGAAGTTTCGGAAGGCAAATCCGGTGGGAATTCTTGCGGGTAGCATACTGCAAAACGGGTTGGCTGAGGGCTTCACCACTATGTCCAGTTCGTCATCCACTAATGAATCTAATAAGAAATGTTACATTTTAGTTTCTGTGATGCCAAGATTGAACACCAGGTAAAAGAAAGTACAAACCTAGTTTTTGTAAATCCAATTTACAATCTTCTTGGTAGTATTCTGTGAAAATCAAAGGTACATTTGCAAATGTAACCATAGAAGGCAAAGATGCATCCCACTCTTTATAGAAGACGAAACCACAATTAAGAGCTAGCACCAAGTCAGGTTTCCTTAACTCTTGATTTTGCCTTGATGACTTCTTTCTTGGATTTGAGTCAACAAAATCGTGGTAAGCCGCGTTGACAAACACATAACGAGGAAAGGATTTTAGGAAGTTGGTTCCTCTAGTCCTCCGCAAATGTTCAGATGCTGTGCAAAAGTCCGTTAGCGGATAAGGTGACCTACAAAGTATCAAATAAGACTTTTGACTGACATATACTGCAACACAGTAGAGCCAAATAAAAGAAACACACTTTTTCTTTTAGACTGTCATAAACATTTTATGAAATGGGGAAAATGGGCAAGAACTAAATAGGCGTGTGTGTGTGTGCATAGTGCGTGCTAGATGTCGTCTGTATGAAATGTCTTATTCGTCTTGATCTCAAGGGAGAAATACACTATGCATCTCTAGATTTCATATTTTTTCGCCTAAAAACTTGCTTTAAAGAAAAGTTGACTTGTTGGAAACTATTACTTGGCAGCATATGTTATGCACATTGTTTGAAAATGGTTGAAATCGTCTAATGATTTTTAAGAATAACTTACGACTATTAAAAAGACAGTTAAAAATATCAAAGAAATTGTACTTTTAAACAGCAATCCATAATACAAAAATCAGAGAAGCATGTAAATGAGACATTTTTGTTGATTTTAAAACATTGTGTGGTGTTTGAAAGGATGTCATGTTCTACCCTTCTTGCTTGTAAGCTAAAAGTTTATGGCGGACAACTAGTTTTTCGTCAGCAAGCCTTTCTTAATCAAGCCCATCTTTGTCCAAAAAGCACGTACATTTCCAGTAAAAAACAAATGCGTCTGCTTTTAATTTTACCTCAGTTCCGGTCCTATAAAAACGACTGTAAGGGCTTTGAGATTGGGTAGATGTGAATGAAAAATCTCCCATCTTGTGACATCTTTTGTCTCAGCTTCTCTTGCTCCAACCACATGGATAACCAAATTATCTGTTTCGTGTATGGACCTTTTGTTTGCCAAGGTCCCGGCCTTTTCAGCTCCAAACAAAGCCGTTAATTGACAAGTATATTCAAAGCTCAGTTGCCTCATTTCACTGGCCTTGCAATAGATGGCCTGGCTATCAGATGTCAGTTTCATCTCTTCTTCAAAGAAAACTTGGATGGAAGTTGGCAAGTCCCCACTGAAAGTAGAGATATGATCCTTGAGGAGGAGAACATGGCTTGGGGATTTTTTTGCTTTTATCATATTGGAAAGAGCTGGAATATGTAGAAAACCAAACATCATACCTCATAAGCTTAGCTCGAGGCCTCCATTTCCGGGAAAGACAAGCATGGCTCTTGTTCCGTGAATAAATGTAATCCATTAAAGCAATTTTGAGAAGAGAACAGCTTTTTCCATGTTCTTCAGCATCTTCTGCACTACAGTTACTTGAGCAGTAGGCAACACATTCACAGACCTCACAGTTTTTTAAAAGGCTCTGGAGAATGCGTACGTGCTTTCTAAAAGTGCTTAGAATTTGAAAAAGAAGACACTCTATCTAACCTTTCAGCTTTTTTATAAAGGAACTGAAGTTGACATATATGACATACACATAGCAAAAGTAGATAAACTGTAATCAAAATGTGAAGCTTGCAAATGGCCCTTTAATGGATCTAGAAAGTGGCCTCCCTCCCCCTTAAATGTAACTTTTAGAAAGCACCTGGTTCACCATTCCTGATTGCCACTAAGGCACACATTACAAAGTCTGGGATAGGTGAGCAAATCCTGTTCATATTGGCTTAGTTTCCTCTGTAATGTGGCCTCAAGGTAGGGTAAAACAGTTTTAGCTTTTTCCGGACTTTTATGGAGAGGATGATGTCCTGGCGTATTTTTCACTGTAATTGCAAATGTATTTTGATAATTATTGCCAAGCAATTAGTGTAATGGGAATATCACCTGATGCTTTCCATTACTTTGAGGTAATTACTTTCATTTACCTAAATGTTGTAGAGCTTTACATATTGTTTTGTGTTTCTTCCAATCACTCTTTTGGGCCTCTCTATTGGAATAGCAAATAGAATTGCAGCCGGAACAGGCCTTCAGACTTTTATTGTCATCCGAGTTGACAGGGCATCGACCGAAAAAGAACCTCTCGACCACGGAAGGGTGTTGCAAATGGAATTCTTGTTGATTCTGTCCTCCTTGTATCAGTGTCAAAACTGGAAAACAATTTTGTAGGATTATGTATTTTTGGGTACAGAAGCTAGAGTAGTCTGTATCCTACTTTCTTTTAGGTCACCATCAGAACTCAATTCTTCCTGTTTCTCAAGATGCTCTTTCCATAGCCGCAAGTCGTCTAGGAGTAGGCTTGCCAATGTTTCCAGACTTTTCTGCAAGATTAAAAAAAGTTGACAGCTTCTCACTCTTACAATATTGCTTCCGGAGAACTCTTATACCTTTGCTGATGGTTTCTTTTCATCTACTACATCAACTTTTGCTTCCAGCGGTTGCTGATGGTCGAGTTCGTGGAATTTTGCCTGCAAGGAGCCAAATATTTGGCACTTAATTGAGATATTTTTGGGTGATGTTCAAACACTGTGTGTTTGTCATTAAGGAAATGGAGGTGTTATTTCCTATCATCATAAACTTTATCATCGCCTATTGTGCTTCAGTTGTCGCTGTGAAACTCAATATCGAGCAAATCGAAGTTTATGTCTCGCAAGGGAGAAGTTTCGATGCTGTCAATGGATTGTATCAAAAAATGACAAGGTCTACACAAAGATTTTGTTGTGGAAAATGGATGAAGTAATAGAGAAACTTGCCTCAAAGTCATAATACCAGGTGGCATGTAGAAGTTTTTGGACGGCCAAGTCTGCATCTTGTTGCCAACAAAGCAACTCACTTTTTGGTTGCTTCTGCAGATAGGATTCGACTGCTGGCCACAATGTTTCGTTTTCTTTCAGTTTTTCTAGCCATTTTTCCACTAATTGCATGAAAACAGGCGAATTTTGCACCATTTGGAAAATAGAAAAGCTGCTGCTGAAATTGTTTACGTTTATCTTGAGCTAATATGCACTTCAACGGCAGTTGCTTTCTAAAATCTACATACCGGCCGAAGCTCTCGTTGGGCACACAGACACTCAAGAAGCATTTTCCTAAAATAGCTTCACTTTCACTTTCGCTCACAATCAATGAGACTTTTCGGTGTATTTTGATCATTGTGTGTATTTATTTTAATTTCGTTTATTCTACTCTTTCATCAGAAGGTAATTGAACTGAGGATCCCAAGGACATATCTTCTAATTTGTAAAGTCCTTTTGGGATTTGAATCAACTCTTCTTCTTCATTAATTTAGTAGTAGAATGGTATTCTCTATAGGCCTTGACTGTAGTTTTACAAATTCTAATGAACCAATGGGCTTGAAAAAGGAAAATGGCCATTGTGCCTAAATGGCAGTGCAAAGGCAATGCAAAAACGGCCTCTACCATTCTCAATTGACGTTGATACGCATACAACCAATAAATCAGAGGCCAAACTGCAATTCGCACAAGGAAGTAGACCAATGTAAGGATGATCAAATTAATAAGGTAAAGGATGCTGATGCGATTCTTGCATATTTGGTTGTAATTATCATCCAACTGACCAGTGGCAACACTACTGCCTTTTCCAGTCGTTTGAAGTATGGCTCTTATTGCCACAAAAGGAACACTGGCCTCCATTGTATACAAGAGACCCACAAAGAGGTCACCCAAGCCTCTTCGGAAGACTAAAGGAATAAGAAATATCAAAATATTTAAAAACCATTCGAAATGTCTCATTTTACATACAACAATGTTTCCGCCAAAAATCAACAGTAAAATCTACAGGTGGAATTTTAGACACTTAAAAATACATATTTTCAAATTCAAACAATGTGAAAGTATTACAATACCTAATATCACAGGTAATGCCACCGTAAATATCAAAATATGGTGCCAAGCCAACGCAGATTTGAGAAATTTTTGGATAGTCATTCTGTAAGTACAAAAGTTTTACTTTTTCTTCGCTGTTGCACAATAATGTCAACCTTTTTGTCTACATTCCTGAGATCCTTTGAACTTTTCAGCCACTGAAGAAAAAAAAGAACGATGGAGTCGTGTCCAAAATATCCGGCCAATACGAATGCATGAAGTTCTGGAAAACGGATGCAATATAAGAAAAAAACTTCCGGATGTGGGAAAGTAAAAGTTTCAGCGGCGCTGCGATGATTGCGTTTGTACAATGTCAAGCTCCAGTCTTCTAAAACAAAATTATCCGGTGGAAAAGTACCTGTGAGGGCACATTTGGCATAGATGAGGTCATGCCTCGTATTCTTGACTATAAGTATTCCCACAGCCGTGGTCACAATAGCGTGCAATGTCGACGTAATCCAATTTGCAACCTCCAGATAACGTTCGTATTTTCGGCTCCATAAAGCACAAGCCAAGAATCCAAATACAATGGTCCATAGTAGGAAAGATATTGTCGTCAACGCAGGCCCACTTATGAGAACAATTGTATCACACATCTTTTTTCTTCGTATTGTATCATTCAGCTGTTCCCCTTCTCGCGTCGCCCTTCCTCGCCTCCTTGTCCTACATAGAACGAAACGACCTTTGTGAACTCAACTGAAACATAATCCTGACACATAAAGGAGCGAGAATTATCGCACAACCTCCTGTAGAAGACGATTCAATTATATGCAAAGTCTTTGCTGCTGATGCTGCCTTCTTCCGCGTCCTTCATCCTTTTTAGGTGCTAATGAGGCTTCCCAAAGTTTGAAAGAAAGATGCAGTTTTGCGACAGGAGAGTAGCAGCGTCGGATAAAGACTTTCAAATGAGTTGAATAATGAATATACAGTTTTATATTGCACCTCAGTGCATTGCCAATCACCGAAAAAACACAGTGTTTGAAAAACACAACAAATGTCTCATATTTGACCAAGAATACCTAATAGAAATGAACCATTTGTGCGAATTTTCAAACACTGCAGCACTGTTGTTCCGGGAACATGTATTTTCCCTTAGCGACTCTTCCTCGGTTTTCTTAGCGTGTTCGATGAGCGAGCATGAATACTTTAGTATTTCGAAGTTTTCCCATCTGATCCTATTGACTTCAGTGCACTTCAGTGACAATCCGTTAGTCATGGCAAGATGTACGAATATGCGTAAGTTATCTTCATTGATTTCAACCTTTTGACTTATTATTAATCTTTTTAGCCTCGTTTTGATCACCATCATAATTGTATCCATTGTCGTATTGTTGATTTACGCGACAGTGAAGCTGACATATGCTCACATTTCGGAGAAACGCTTACCAAAAATGGATCCAGAGAAGGCAGAAGTACGTCGTGATTCACTTTTGATTGCGGATCTGGAAGAATTTCACTTGAGATCTTTACATCAACTGATAATGCGACCCATTTTATCCATGAATAAGGGTGTCCCCATAGAATCCAATATCAATTTCATATCTGTCAATGGAGGCTTGAGAGAATCCAACATTTCTATCATAAATCCGGATAAAAATGGGATAAAAACGTCTCAAGTCCTGCCTATCAAATCATCCAATCCGATTGAAGTTGGAAATCACCAAGATTACAAAATATTTGTCACACCACCCACACCTTACGGCATCCGAAGAAATTCCTACAAAGAATAACTTTTGGCTTAGGAAGAAGAAAAAGTCACATGAATATAAACGCAAACATTCCAAAATAATCTCGCAACCTTTCTTCAAGCTCGTCAGCACCTTTTCCATCTGTAGAAGCCGTGTAGAAAGCTTTTATCACAAGACGAAAAGGCACGCACGTACTGATCGTAGATTAGATCCCTTTGGTGAAGCCACGCAATTCACGGAAGCAGCAATGAAGGGCTCTCTTTTTTGAAAGCAGAATAATGATGAGAAAACCTGTACAGTAGAAGTGATTTTGGAGATTATTTTATAAGAAGAAGATGGCTTCTACTGGGCAACATGCAACGAAGCTACGAGAGCCTGATAGCCCTTACATCTTTCCCTTTATGATTGCTTGGAAAGGAGCTACTGATGCTTCTGCCCTTATTCGTAATCCATCATTGGCAAAGGAAAAAGATGCCGACTCCAAGCAAAACATGCTGCCCTTGCAACATTTAATAGGCCGTTGATATCAATTGATACGATACAGAAGATTAACTGAATCCACAGTACGACAGAACGTCATTATTTCGTTATTTCTTCTCGTTTTTTCGATGTGTGTGTGTTTTTCCCATCAATTGAAGAGAGATTTTGGTAACTGCTTGACATAGATTGACATCACTACTCTAAAGTCTCAAGAAGATCATCCTCCTTTTTCCATTATAAAGAACATTAAGTGTTTTTTGGTAAGATTGACTTCAAGCAAGAATGTGTGATAAAATGCAGTGCAGTGAGAGATTTTGAATTGAAACTTTGTCACGTGATCTGTCCGCAATCAGCCACGTGGAAGACAGCAGAGCTTCTGCTGTTAAGCAGAGAAGAAACGAAGGAACGAAGCCCAAGGAGCAAGCATGGCTGAAGTAGGCTTCTTTTCCAAAGTGCATTTCATAAAGGAACAGCTTCTGAACCTCAGAGAACTGAAAAACGTGGTAGCATCTAGTAAATACGAAAAAGACCGGTTAAATCTTGGAAATCTTTTATTTCTGTAAGACTAAGAGGACCTAGTGGAGCGTTAGCTTTGCTAGATGCCGCTTACTAGATGCAAGCTTAGTAGACCCTCTAACACTGTCATTAGCTTTTCTAAGGCTTCTCACGCACCGAAAATGGCGATGACACCTGATTGGCAATCTTGTCGGCTGAGCTGCGAGAATGCAGAGCTGCAGAGAAGCTTTCGGTGGCACTAATCGGCCCAACATCGAGGTGGGCAAGGAGGTCAGTGATAACAATGAAGACGAAGGAGGGGAGGCCGAGGGCGTGAGAGCAATCAAGGACGTAGCAACGAAGCTGCAAAGGCAGCCTTAGCAAGCCTCTTTGAAGTAGCTTCGGCATCGAATAGAAGAAGAAGGAAAGGAGGAGTCCCTATACAGAGCTACAAACATGCCTTTCTACTACTACTACTACTACATTGACATCATTTTTTCATGCCTTGACTTTTGACCCCATTTTTCTTGGTTTTGACAGCGGCATCGTGGAGGCTCTCCTGGTGGTGCACTCACTCCTCTTCCTTCTCTGAAGAAGACCATTTTGCTGCTGTGACAAGGAGAGATTCTTGACCTAGAAATCCTAGAACATCTATCATTGAAACTTCTAAGGTTTCTATGAAGAAAGATTGTCATCGCAAACTTATTCTTTATATTTTTCCTTTGTTTTTTCGTCAGATTCAATGCGTCCGAAATAAAACTTGAGTACCTAAAGTACGATTGAAGCAACAAAACGAGCGAAGCTAGTTAAAGATGCTATGATTTTGATACCCTTCTTTGTTCGAAGAATAGTCGTTCGTTTATACAAAGTAACAAATAAGTGTTCTAATATGTAGCTCGCTTCGCTCGTTTTTTTAAAAAAGCAGCCTTTAGTACCATTGTAACCCTAAGAAAAGTTGGCATGGCAAACCCAGCGGATTTCATGATTCATTTACCTCTTTTTTTCAATTGAGTAATGAGAGGAAAAGGCCTAAAAAAGTAGGCGTGTCTCTTACTCTGTTCCCTACCTCGTACTACCAAGAAGAGAGAAAGTTTGGCGCTGCTGAAGCTGACTACTACTGGTTCTTCCACAAGCAACCGAGTCTGGGAGAGGAGAAAGAGGAGGAGAAGGAGAAGAGAGAGAGTAGTAGCAGGAGAAGAAGTAAGTGGCAAAACCACCACCATTTCGTAGCAGTCAGTCAGTGCCTCAGCGACAGTTCACTACGTTCATTGTTGATGTTTGACTCTGAAGAACCAAAAGATTTCCAAAGTCACCAAGAAGCAACCAAGCATGCAAGCCTTCAACTGCCATCAACTAAAAATCGTCATGTGAAACTGAAGCAAGAGTCAAGGTAAATCTCTTCTTTTCAGCTGAAGTTTCGACTTCAGCTTTAGTAGTGCATCGCTCGTGAGTCTCCTGAGCGCTCAGACTCTCCTGAAGCTGAAGGGGGTGCTACCTAGAAAGGGGAGAGTTCTGGGAACTGGTTCAAGGCCAATGGCTTTCCCGTAGAGACTACTGACTGGAAGATGTCGTTTTTTATACACTCTTCGTACGATGCCAAGGTAATGACCGACTACTGACGACAAACTCTTCTTCCAGATGAAGTGCTCTGAAGACGACAACAAAAGAATGAGGAGCCACACTAGCTGAGACCTGCCCTACTTCGGACGACTAATTCGTTCGATTCTCTCCTGCCTTCTTCTCGAAGCAGGTTCGTAAGCATCAGAAAAACACTTCCACTCTTCTACTACAACTACCTCAGAGAATAATCAAGATGATTAGCCTTAGTAGTGCTACTTTATTTTGCGCGCAGATGGAATCGAATTCTTTTAAGGGACTCCCAGGGAATTTCCCTTGGCGCTTTTGCGTAATTGAATTTTTTCCCTCTCCAGTCTTCTTTCTGATACACTACCAGCAGTACCAGCATTCAAGTAGTAATACTAGACTGTAGAGAAAAGCGTGAATGTAAGAGAATTCTTGATTTATTCTGCAGAGTAGAGCTAGGGCAGTAGCATCTGCTTCAAAGAGCATTTGAATGCTGTGTCCCCCTGACTGCTATGACATTTTCACGTGCGTTATTCCAAGTGTTAGTAATAGGACTGTATGATGGGCGGTTGTAATAGACCCGGATCAAGTATTCATGTTTCCCCTTCAAGTAGTAGGGGGAGTAGTAGAAGAGTGTGTTGACTACTATGTCAAGTAGGTGGTGACCAGGACCACTTGCCGCAAGATGGGGCGGAAGAAGCTACCTGAGGAGAAGAAGGAGGGCCCCACCTCCCTCTTCATCCTGAGCGAGAGCAACCTCATCCGCCGCTTCACCGTATTCCTCATCGAATGGCCACCCTTTGAGTATACCGTCCTCCTCACCATCATTGCCAATTGCGTCGTCTTGGCCATCGAGCGACCTCAGCCCAATGGAGACAAAACAGAGTTGGCAAAGCAACTCGTAAGTCCTTGTGTCGCACGCATTAGTAGACCAGCAGCTAGCAGCAGGAAAAGGATCACATTCCGCCTGATTGCTTGCATTGACAGATTCCTCCTGTCCTGCTGCTTTACTAGCTAATAATGCCTGTCAGTGTTTGAAAATCACTCAAAAAGTCTCATTTTATAAACGTTGCATGCGACACGAGCTGCTACGTTTGCTTTAAGAGCAATTTTCAAACAGAAAATGATGCAAATGAGACATTTTTGATGGTTTTCAAACGTTGTGCTAATGCCTCGTTTTAATCGAATGCTTTCCTCTCCTCCCAATAATAGGAGTCCACCGAGTCCTATTTTCTCGGCATTTTCACCGTCGAGACCAGCCTGAAAATCCTGGCGCAAGGATTCGTATTACATCCTGGGAGTTACCTGAGAAATATGTGGAACATTATGGACTTTGTAGTGGTAGTCACGGGGTAAGTGCACTTTGTTTTCTCTCATACCACTTGATAAAAAGGCGAGAAAAAAGTCATAGCACTGCTTAGGGCTTCCAGAATCCATACATCAACATAAATCTTGGCTCTCTTGCTCCTTTGCATGGTCTCCTTTCAAACAGTCTAATTTTTGGTCCCATTTCATCTGATTTATTGCCATTCCAATCTTCACTTTACATTGAAGCTATTGATCAAAAATCGCATTTTGGACGAAATTCCACCTTTTTAACATTGCAAAAAGTAATAACCCTGCTGGTATCTTCAACATCAATATAATTTTGGTCCAATTGTTCAAATTGAAGAATTCAGCAGATTTGCAAGAGATGTTTAGCCATTTACTTCATTTACAATTACACTATATACTAACAAAACACAGGTGTATGACCATTTTGGTGGAGAAGTCCGTTCCATTCGATTTGCGAATGCTCAGATCCTTTCGATGTTTGAGACCCTTAAAAATGGTCTCCAAAGTGCCAAGTAAGTTAGTCTATGCAAGACAACGAGACGAGTTATGCTGTCTAGCATTTCTCATACATTTACTACCGAGTGCCAGTAGCTTTGGGGTATACTACTACATTTCGATCAGAGTGATTTTTGATGACTCGCAAACCAGTTATTCAAAGACACACTTCTTGACAGTCATAGTATTTACTACGTAATGCTGAATATTCCGTCCATTTTCCATATCCTTCTATACTTCCATTATTGCATTGATAAAGAAGTGATGCTCTCAATTTTACAGCGTTATCTTTATCATCATCTCTTTTAAAAAGCGCCTAGATGGAGCTTTATCAACTCGATATGTCAAAGAAACCAAGAGTTATTTTCATGGCGAGTTGATAAACGCCATCTTCAGGCTGCTTTTTTATAGTATTTATTGACGCGAGTGATATTCCGAGTATTTAGTAGAATTTTTCATACCATTTAGAAACCTAGACTTTTAGTTTACTTTTTAAAAAAGCACTATGGGTCAGTCCATAAGTTTGAAAGTTTTGATACTGCTGCGACACCCATAGTGCAACTTGTACTCGTAGTCTGTCTTCTGACCTCTTACGTTCGTTATTTTTGAGAAAGAAAGTAAAGAGACAGCTCCAGCTCCTCCGGCTGCGTGAAAGTTAAGCCTCCTATTTCGGAGGAGCTTAGTCATATACTGTACTACTCTACTCTCTATAAAACACCACCAGAAGATAAATCCTGCTGCGAAGGCAGTTTCCCAAAATGCCAAGCCATTTTTCTGGGCTCCCTACCACAAAAGTGACACTGTGGAAGCTTATGGCCTCCATTAATTTTTACATGCCATTTGGAGGTCATCAGGCTACTATGCTGCAACCAGCTTGCTGACTATTAGAGTGACCGGAATTATTCAGACCAAGCTGCAGGTTTGACATCATTCAGATCCTTTCAGAAGATCTCAGGTTCAAATCCTGAAAGTCAAAAATTGATTAATACATAATATATTTTGCATCTTATGTGTCAAACCTATAGCTTAGATCGAAAAATGCCAGTCACCCTACTGACTATTCCAAATGAGCATAGAATTATTATAACGTTGACTTTATAATACGCAGTGGGCCACCAGTAGCACCAACCACCATCTTGAATCAAAATTCAATTTCGGCTGAGGCTGCTGGTCTTGAGGCTGGCCTCAGTGGCCCAGTGTGTTATAGTGCCGTCCAGCTCTCTCGCTGCTACCATATCTCTCTATCTTTCTCCATCATCTTTTTTTTTGCAAGGGCCACATGTAGTTTTGGGCTCCTAGCTAAGTAGTTTGTATTACAGATACATCACCATCTTGAGCGAAAACTCCGAAGAGGCCACGAGCGCGGGTCTTCTGGAAGAAGAAGAAGACGAGGCCAGTGGGCTTGACCTCAGAACGCTCCGAGCCATTAGAGTGTTGAGGCCGCTGAAACTGGTCTCCGGAGTGCCCAGTAAGTTAACCCATGGAGAATTGTTTGATCAACATCATTCACAATGGACAAAACCCAACACACTTACACCTTTTTCTTCTACTAAGAAAACTCTTTGGATCTTCTTTTTCTTTATGTTCTGATGATACAGATCAAACCGTAGCACGAAAATTACATGTTCTAGAATAGATCTACACAACCATAGAGAAAGGAGATTTTGGCCTACTTTTGGCAAAACCACACTATTTCGGCCTCTTTTTCTCTACTACTATACCACGTCGTCTCTTACCAAATTCTCCATGGGAATTTGCTGTGACCACAAATCTCTTTCTTTCTATCCATTTGTCTAGGCCACTGAAAGTAATTTCGGCTTTTTTTACTACCTTAGGTCTTCAGGTTGTACTCAAGTCCATCTTCAAGGCTTTGGCTCCACTTATGCAAATCGGACTCTTGGTTATGTTCGCCATTCTCATTTTTGCCATCATTGGATTGGAATTCTACTCGGGGGCTCTGCACAAAACTTGCTTCAGCATTGAGGATCTAAGTAATTGCACTACTTACTTGACTATATGTACTAGCTCACAAGTAGCTGTCTAGTACTTGTTGACCAGTGGTGGTAATAATCTGCAGACAATAAGACTCGACACACTCTACCCCACCCAACCAAATCTTGAATTTTAAGAAATGCAAACTAGTCCTTTGGGGAACGTTTCAGATTTGACCATACTACATTCGGTGGAGTCTGTAAAGTCTGTGATTCCGCAGTTTATTACCGCCGGTTGACCAGAACTAGTACTAGAGCAAAAACGAGTGTTTATGTGTCCTTTGGCCCCTCTTAAACATTGTACTTACAGCTTCATTTTTAAAACTTCCCCTCACAAAAAACTTTTCTCGCTTGGAGACCTAATGTAACATGTGTAACACAACTGGTTACAACGTGCCTGTTGCTACTGCTTTGTAATATAGACTTAAAGGGAGTGTCGAAAACCAAATAGCAATGACTTCTTTGTTTTGTGGAGTAGTAGTAGCAGTTCTGGCAACAGCTGTTGCTCTCTCTGCTTCTTCTTCCACTACTACTGCTGAAGGAATTATTGGAAAGATATTTTTTGTTCATGTGACAGCAGCACTTTTTTTGTGAGTGTGTCTGGCAAGCTTGTATTGCTACATAATACAGCATTGTATTGTAATTTTCTTTTCCTTTTATTACCCTAATGCAGTTTGTTTTATGTAGATTTATTGGCACAACCAGATAATGAAGCAAAGAGACGAGAAGTACAATCAGGGACAAAGCGACAATCTAAGTGCTCCTACTCGACTACTTGTCCCAAATACATATCTGATTACTGTATTTGTCTTTTGTCTTCTCTAACTTTATAGATCAAATGGTGACGGAGGGAAGGAAACAAGTGCCCTGTAACGCAGACGATGCAGCCAGTGCTCCTGCCGGAAGCTTCACCTGTGATCCTGAAATCTCGATATGCCTTGAAAAGTGGGAGGGGCCCAATTATGGCATTACCTCCTTTGACAATATCATCTACGCTATGTTGACTGTCTTCCAATGCATTACGATGGAGGGATGGACGCCAATACTCTATTGGGTAGGAGAATAGCTAGATGCTTCTATGCAAATGGTCAATAATTGGAAAACGGATAGATGCATAATGCGTCACACACATATAACTTACAAAGTTGCAAAACAGAGTTCATAGTGTTTGAAAAACGCCTTAAGATAGCTCATTTGAAATATTGCCACGACTGGCAGACATGCAAAATATTTTTAAGTGACTTTCAAACACTTAAAAAGTGACGCTGGTTGAAAATAACTAAAAATGTCTCATTTGAATTTTTGTGCCAAAAATGGTCGAAAATAACCGAACATTCATTGATGAAAATAAGCCTTGTAATATGGGACCTTTTGAGTGATGTTCAAATACTGTGAGTAACATCCTGACATGTGAAGTGAAGCCTCTTAAAAAGCTTTGATTTGACATGACAAGCTATTCTGGGAAAGAACCAAGGAGAAATTCTTTAAAATTCAGCAAATTGCCCCATAAAAGAGCATTCGTGACTCGCTGAAAGAGGCATGCCTGATGATGATGCTACGTGCAATGCACTCTCTGCTTCTGTGGTTTCTTGGATGGTATTCGAATAGAAGGGGAATAGGGAGCAGAGATGGAAGTAGTACAATGAAAATGAAGTGGGCCCCATCCAAGACCATCAAGCAGCTTGAATTTCTAAGAGTGTGCAATTAAAGTGAGTGCACTTTTAAATCTTTTGCAGACCAACGATGCCTTGGGTGGATCTTTCAATTTCGTCTACTTTGTGCCCCTCATTGTGATTGGTTCCTTCTTCATGCTCAATCTGGTTCTTGGTGTGCTCAGTGGGTAAGAAAACCAAGAATTTTTTTTTCTCAACTACCAAACTACTCTTTTTTCCGCATTGAACATATCTTTTTTGACGAGAAAATGGCCCAAGGAACTTTGATGTCATATTTTACTATCGACAGTGACTACTGCCACCATACTCGTTCTTTTACGGAAAAATTATATCTTTAAAAGACTAAAACTGCTTATTTTTTACTTTTAAGTTGCGCTCCACTAACTTATATTAATTTTTGGTTTCTGACAAAAAAAATTGGTGAAAGCTTTAATAGAACTATTCAATTCCAATTTTGCCTTCTACTAGAAAAAAATTAACATAAACTTGGAAAAAGTTTCTAATAGTGAAACGCGCGACCAAATGCGTATACTAAAGGCAGTAACAGAGAGCTTATAAACTTTGCTACTGGATATACTTTCATATTCTATACTTGTAGCCATGCAAAGAATTTTGAACGAGAAAAGTTTTCTTCAGAGGACTACTTTTTCTCATGAAAATTAATACACTTTTGAGAATGAAAGTAATGATTCATTTCCACTTTGGAAGTTTTTCACTCTCGCTGCTTTCCTGCTACCACGAAATGATTGACCTGCTTTCACTTTTGCTAGCTTTTGTGTCTCGTGCAGGAAATTGCTACGTTCGTTCTACTACCGTAGAAGTCAAAAACTTTTAACATTGTTACTTTTTCCAAGGATACTTATTCAAAGCGAAACTGAGACCTTCAGCTTGGCTGACTTGTTAAATCCCTCACTTTGGTTTTGCCTCCTATCTTACTTTTTGGTTTTATACTACATAATAAAAATGACTACTACTCTTACTAATTTTGAAAAAGCAATTTTGTTTTTCATGATGACGAATTGCTGCACGCCACTACAACTTTCTTTTTCTTTAAAAAGAACAACGAAAAAAAGGCCAAGAAAGAAATTGTGCTTCTATACTAAAACGTGATGCGCACGCATAAATTATGACTTTTTCATTTTTCCACTACTACTTCTGACTGAGAGAGAAAAGAAAATGGTTAAAAACAGGAGGAGGGCATATCAGAAAACTACTACACAAAATGTATGACAATTGAAGATGCAACTTCGATACTATCCCCGCCCCCTTACATTACAGAGAATTCTCTAATGAGAGGACCCGAGTTGAGCGTCGCGAGACGTTCCGAAAGTTGCGAATGAAAGAGAACTTTTCCAAAGCATTCGAAGGATATTTCCAGTGGATCATTCGTGCAGGTGAAAATAGAAACAAAGCAACCATCATCGCTTTTTGGCAGTACTATTCGTCTGTCATTGTCCTACTACTCTTTATCTTTAGATATCATATCTTACTTAGAAATTTCACCATAGATTATTTACTATATATCAAAATTCACGTAAACGTACTCCACAAAATTACAGACACTCTTTTACTTCTTACTATACACCCCTGTTCAACATTATTCTAGCGAGAAAGAGGCTGGCAAAGAAATAAAAGAAAGAAGTTAGAAGAACATTTTTCTCAATGGTAACCCAGTAATGCCCCATTTACTACCAGCCCAACTCAGTATGGGTAGAGTGTCAGAGTGTAGCAATGACTTGGCATCATTGCTGCTACTTCTATGGCATTTTTCTCGACAAACTCTTTGCTTTCGTAATCTCAATTTGGGTGGGGAAGAATCTGCTTGAAAATGGCTTTTTAAAAAAAGTTGTAAAAGGGCTCTTCCTTTCTCGCTAGATATTCTCTGCCCTTACACAGTGTTTGAAAATCGCTTAAAAAGGTCTCACAAAACCAAAGTAATTTCAATTTTAATGCGACTATTTCATCAATTTTCAAACACTGGCCCTATTTAGAATCTCGTGTCACTTTCATGTCCATTTTACCGCAAGGTTTTTCTTATCTTAGATGATTGTGATTATTATTCCCCATCGTTTTTCTTCTTCCATCCTTTGTCAAGTTATTCCCAACATTTTAAAATGACCATCAATGTCGTCAACTTTGGAGCTAGGGCATGCTTTGAATGGTGCTGATTAGAAGCGTCAAAGCTGTAGTAGTAGCGTCAGAGCTTCCGCAGCAAAACCTGATGCTCTTTTTTGCAAACCCGCAACTTTCCACTTTGAAATGCAATTCTCCATCCCCTCTCCTCGCAAAAGTTGAGAGGAGAGTTTACGGACGTGGAGGAGGAAAAACCACCGTTTGCTATTACTACTTTCTGCTGTTGCCAAAAAGTTGCGGCAACGCATCTCTATGGCCATCATGATGGACAAAAAAAATCAAATTGAAATGGGATGGGTGGTCTACTCTCGACGATCCATTAAAAAAAAAGAAATACTGACCCCCCCAAAAATCAAGTATGTAACTCTGCTATTACAGCCAAAAAACACTATTGCAAGCTTGCTAATCATATCTGAACAACATCACCCTGTTGCTGCTACTCTCACTACCACACAGTGGTTGAAAATATCTAAAGAAAGTCTCATGTTTTACAAAGTTTATTTTCAAAGAAAATTCGACAATTCAAATGAGACCTTTTTTGTTAGTTTTCAAACACTGTTGTATACCATCTGAAACTCATATATATCAGCGTTTAGAATTTGTGATTACTATGATATGTACTTATCAGAATTCATCATCGTAAATATTGTTACTATCGTGTGTTGACACTACTTTCTTACTACTATTCCTACTAGAAGTTCTCGTGATGCAACTCATATTCTTCTGCTCTATTCTCTGGAAATCAAAAATAACATCTATTCTATTTCTACCTTACTCACTTTATTCTTGGCATGTGAAATGACTACTTGTAGTTGATAGCTTTGCACACCTACTATCTCTCTATACCATTGACTTACTCTTTTTCTAGCTCTATTCATCTCCTCATGGTGTCTTTTGTCATCTCCTTTTCGTTTATAAGAGTGAATCTACTAGTGAATGAGTGATGCTGCTGCTATTGTAACAATCGTGTCCTTAGAACGGAAAACCACAATGGAATAATAGAGGCTGCATTGGCCTCTAATAGAGGCCAATGCAACTTGCTCTACTAAGACTGGAAATTGATCTGAACCCTTTCTTCTTTCTTAACAGAGGAGGTGATTTTGAACGAAGATCGCACCACAGAAGAGGAGAGAAGGTACATTATGGAGGCCAGAAAAAGGGCCATGCAAAAGAGGAAAAAGTTAAGGACTCTGGGCAAAAGCCGGAGCACCGAGTCCGAAGACGAGGAGAATGAAGAGGAGGAAGGTAAGAGTCACCCGGACCCAGCAGCTCAAACTTTTGTTTTTCAGCTTTAGCTTCTGCTTCTTCAACATGGCTTTTCTTCAGCATTATTAGGTTAAGCATCATTTTTCGTTGCATTTGCCATTTCCAATAAGAAAGCTTTCTAATTATCGTAGAAGAAATTAATGAGACACAATGTTGGAAAATCAGCCAGAAAATGTCTCATTTTGCAAAGGTGGAATTGTTTTATATTGAAATGGTTCGATTCCTCGGCCCTTCGGACCTCGGTCTCTCCGCCTACTTTTCTATGCAAACAATTTTCTTGTCTTACTAGGAAGAACCAAAGTTTTAGAAAAGGGGCCAAGCAAGGTTCTGTAGTAGTAAGATCCTCTTGAGTTTCTCTACTAGTTTCTCTCCCGCTCTTCTCCTCATCCAAAGTTGGTTGAAGAAACGGCAGCTAGCGGTCTAAGGCAGGCTGTTTCAGCCTTGAAAAGACAAAAGCTTGTTTAGTTTACTAATGCATACATTCCGTTTGTTCTGCTCGTCCTTCCAGAATTGCTCAAGAAGAAAAAGGCACCTGGCCTCGCACTGAAGAAGAAGTTCAAAAAGAATTCAGATTTCTGGGTGTATGAGAAAAAAGTCCGATTTTGGATCCGGAAAACGGTGAAGAAACAATGGTTTTACTGGTTCGTTATCATCCTCGTCTTCTTCAACACTTTTGCTGTTGCCGTGGAACATTACAATCAACCCGATTGGTTATCGGAATTCTTGCGTAAGTTCAATATTTTCCGTACCTTATCATTTCGAGAAGACCCGAGCCAAATCCCAATATTTTCAACATCAAAGTTTCCCCTCCCCGATTCTACCCCTCTTTTCACAGTAGTAAAATTACCTTTTGGTTACGACTACAGAATTTACAACCCATTCTCCCATAACACAGTGTTTGAGAATCATACAAAATATCTCTCATTTGAAAAATATTATCAAATGAGACATTTTCATGGACTTTTAGACACTGCGTGCGAAAGCAGGACAAATAGTGTCCGCTCAATGCATTAAATAGAATCACCTGCTTTAGTCCAGTTCTTCGGTACTATGTGTGTGTTTTTGCCGCCGCCGTCGAAAAAAACGATGATCTGTCGATAGTTTCTCGTTAAGATGTGCCAAGGTGTCATTTTGTATCAGAAATCTATACTCGTTTCAGACGTGGCTGAGTTCTTCTTCCTGGGGCTGTTCATTTTCGAGATGTTGCTTCGAATGTGGGCATTAGGACCTCGAATCTACTTCGAATCCTCATTTAATCGCTTTGATTGCCTCGTTATCTCCGGCTCCGTCTTTGAGGTGGTGCTTACCCATTTCAACCCCAAGTCTGGTTCCTTTGGTTTATCTGTTCTCAGAGCTTTGAGGCTGTTGCGCATCTTCAAGGTCACAGTGTAAGTTTTAATGAGACTACTGCTATACTCACAATGTTTGAAAATCTCTTTAAAAAGTCTCAAAGTTTCAAACTAAAAAATATTCAATATTCAGTTCAAAATTGAACATTCAAACCAACAAAAATATTTTTTTTTTCAAATGAGACTTTTTAAGCGCGAGCATCGCATCGCGCTTCTATATATCTATTTTCGTCAACAGTCATTTGAGTGTAAATAAATTTTGAATCCTACTTTTTAGATTCAAATTAATTTTGAATCTTGGA
>LT727924.1:520199-551527 GCA_900157175.1 Oithona nana | reverse complement strand
GTCACCCGGTCCCCCTATATCGAGGTCGCTGAGCAACTTTGGATTCGTGACACAACCCCGAAAAATGCCTCCTTGTATGATTTTTTGACACCGAAAATAGCGCAAATCAGCTGACGGCCTCGGAGGCCGCGGAGGCCGGGTTTCTATGGCTAATAACCAGCGCTCGCATGAGTAAGGGCTGCATGCAAAGTTTCGACCTCCCAGCTTTGAAACTGAGGTCGTGGTGCGGTGACATAGCAATATACAGACACAATTTTGGGGTTTTCCTTTATATAGTTAGATTATGCAAATGCATTAATGAGTAGGTTAGGTAATACCTGCAACCATGACCTCTTCGAACATTTTGAACTCGATGGGATTATCAAAGGACACCAAGTCCATGCATCGCTCTCTGCAAAAGTTTCGTCCGTTGAACCAATCCCAATCTTCGAATTTGTGCCAAGGTTCACGCCAAGATAAAAAGTAATGATGTCCAGCCAATTTTCCATGTGATACTCCTAAAAAATAATAATTTTGCGTCAGTTTTACATAAAATGATAAAATAAAGTAAAAATTTTCTTACGTTTCTTGCATTCTTCTATTTTGGGTCCAAAAAGGAGGGGTCGGCCATCAGGACCCTTTTTAACCGGAGCCTTTTTGCTAAGCCCAGTAGCTTTTTTGCCATTGTCTTGAGCAAGGACCAAGACAAGTGCAAAGCTGAGGAATATCAGTGTTCTGATCATGTTGAGAGCTGGAGACGCACTGACGCACATTGACGCAGGATGCTTCAAGCAAAGAGGCAAGCTTAGGCAGATGGGTAGAAATCAAATAGCGGGCTCTGCTTAGCGTCACTTTACTACTTACTCAAGGTTGAAGCAGAAAACGAGGGGATGGATGCTGCGGTGGTACACCTGAGAAAACTACTCTGGAGGTCTACAGCAGGACAGGAAGAACCTTTGCCAGACTTCCTTTGTGAACTATATATGAGTACGCGGTAATTTGCATAAGTGGAAATTGTATCAAAGCACAGTGTTTGAAAATCGTCAAAAAGTCTTATATTATGCGACATTTTTAATGATTGTCAACACTTTGCAAGTGCACTTATCTCGTCGTCAGAGAAGTACAAAAGTGCAAAATCATTTTTTAAATTTGTTAAACCTAGACTTCCGTTCCTTTATTAGCAAAACTTTCAAAAGAGCTCTTAGCAACATTTAGTCTGCGAAGGTTGAAGAACATGTCATCCTTGACTTTAAAAGCCCACAATAAAACATCTTTGGTCAGCAGCAGCTATCCTCAAAGTATGTACTGTGTTTGTCCAAGTCATACTAGTCATCAAGTCAAGAGTAGTCACGATAAATATCAAGGTAATGCAAAAGCCTAAAATGGTAAAAGGTGAAAATTACCATATGATTTCTCAATATCTTCCATTTTGAATATCATACCACTTTCTCGGGCGGTTCTTCGTCACTTTCAAAAAGATCCATGCTGATATCTTTGCTCAAAACTTCATCATGAATGGCTCGAGGCACAGAAGGTAAAAAGACATTTGGAGCAGGAGACAAGGCGGTATCAAGTATCAATCTTCTAAAACTCATTCGAGGACAAACCAAGGATTGCTTACTGATGGCTTTTAGGTACCTTTCAACATTGACACCATCAAAATCACGAATAATGTGAACTTGTAACATTGCACGTTTGTCTGGAGCACTCGTCATTTCTCCCATGATTTGAATAATCCGTCCTTGTTCATATTTATATGCCATTTCTGGGTTCAGCCTTATTGAGGAAATGAGACTTTAAAATCAGGACTCCTAAGAAATGTTTCAAAAATATTTTCTTACGTGAAATCTAAGAGTAAAAATAATTTCCCTCGAGTTTCTGCGCAAACGACCAAATCTAATGGATGATTTTTTAGAAAATATGTCTTGGTTCCATTATCTTCTTGGCTGACTTGAAACTCGCCTAAGAGCCGAAATCTGTAGGTTGGCCATTCGACGATGTTGTCCATTTCCAGTAAACTCTTCAATTCTGAAAATGTCATGGGCAAATACGGTTGGGATGAAGATGACATTTTCTGAATTGTTTAGTTAGTCTTGCCCGCTTATGTTTTGAAAAATGTTCTCAGTCTGAAATTTTCGCGGAATAAAAAATCACCAAACTTTGTCTCAGCCGGTAAAATAGTTTGTTGAGCTACAAAGTTTAAGGCAACTTGTCGTTTAAAAAAGCAGACAAATTTTGAAATTACTAAAAATATTTAGTTCGAAAATCAATAAAAATGTCAAAATTAACATTCTTATCAATGTATTGTAAAACATTCAAGAAAATTTTACATATTTACTGATGAATATACTTTATCAGACTTGGCTTGACATTGAATTCCGCCCCATTTTATTTCCACGTAAGTCAACATTGAGCACATGTGAAAAATCAAAAAATCAAAGTGGAAAACCGTCAAAATCATGTCAACAGTGCCCAAATCTCTGCTCAAGGACTTGCCGCTCAAGCTGCAAAGTGCCAGCGTTAAAGACCGAGTGGAGTTGTTGAATTCCATCAAAAATGCACTGGAGACAGACTCTAAAAGTGAAGATGAAAATTCAGTTCCGGCAGAATTAGCGGCCAAATCTTTAGCCAAAGTTCTTCCTTTGGTCCTGCCAAGGTACTCTGACAACAAATCCAGGTGGGCTGTTATTCAGTTAGTGCAAACCCTTTTGGATCGGTACGCGGAAGCAACATTTAAAGTGTTTTGTGCATCTTTACAAGAGGCTTTGTCGGCATGGAAGAATATCGTACCGAGTTTGTCTTTGGTCAAGACTGCTCTTTTCGCACTCCAATGGACCTCAGTTTTGATCACTTCTGCTTGGAAAAAAGAGTAAGTTTCTGTTTTTCTCGTGAAATTGAAGTTGTCAACAGCCAAACGATACATCGCCGCCTTATTTTGACGGAAAAAATTTTAAGTTTCTCTCGTATTGAATTTTTCAGTTTGTTTTCCGGAGCAGAAGCGAAAAAAGTCTTAGAAACCCAATCCTGGATCATTTCTGTATTGCAAGGCCTGCCCAAATTACCCAAGAGATTCGAAGCTAAAATCAAACTGATTTCCAACCCAATCTCATCTGATGCTAAACTTGTTGATCAAGTATCGAAAATATTCAATCTTTTGGATCCAAGTCTAAACTCTATGGCATTAGGCGCATCACTCATGTCAAAGTTAGACTTGAAATCCATGCTCTCAGATCAACTGGTCAAGCTAGTAATCAGTAACAAAGCCAAGACACCCTCGCATTCGCTCTTGGCCTTACGACCATATCTCAAGACAATCACTCATGAAGACTTCAAAGGATTAATGCCGCCCATGCTTAAGGCCATGCTGCGCAACCCTGAATTGGTGATGGAATCCTTCAGTCTGATCTTGGGCAACCTGTCCATTGACTTGAGTCAATATGTCAAGGAACTAAGTCCATCTTTTGCCACGCAATTACAAGCTAAAGATGATGCTACTCGTGACATGGCAATTGCTTGTGTCTCATCCTTGGCCCTCAAAGTGTCTGATTCTGAAGCCTTAGAAGTACTTTTAAAGGCCATCTTTGATGTCCTTATTGGTGCCAAGTTGACTGTGGCAAGTCACAAAATGAGTCTTTTGAGTGCTACTGCAAGTTTAGCTGACAATTCTGTACTGGCCAAAGGACCTTTGGCCATGAAAGCTTCGCAATACATGATCAAAATCTTGTCTAGTGAAGTGCATGAAGGAACCTTAATTCATGCTTTGGATAGTTTGCAAACTTGGTTCAAGCATATCCGTGAGTTTCCAAGCGAATTTGTCGATTGGATTCCCAAAGGATTGGCGTTGAAATCCATCACTAGTGGAGTTCGTAGTGCCTATTTGTCATGTCTTTTAGAAGCTCTAATGAATGTCACGGCTAAACCACATCCAGACATCCACAAATCCATTGTGAAAATCACGGAAAATGCCGCCAGACAACCATCTCAAGTGGCTATTGTATCTGAAGCTATTCACGCTTCTGCCTGTTTTGTTAAACTCAGACCAGAAGAAGTGGAGAATCCATCCAACGAAGTGACAAAATTAATCTTGGGGGATTTACTGACCTCAGAAAGAATCCTTTCCGGAGCTTCTGGATCAGCCTTGAAAAGTCTTTGCGTGGTGGCTGAAAAAGTAATCTTGCATCATCCGGACAATAACAATGACAGGTGGTTAAAGGCTTTGACTGTGGCCTTGACCCACAACGAAGGCCAAACTCGTTCCATGGCAGCCTCGGTCATCAAAAAAGTAGGCAACGTCCTTGGAGGCCAAGAAACGTTGAAAAATATCACCGTCCAATTGAAAGAGTACTTGTGGACCTCCTTGAATGTGGAGCTAGAAAATCTCGATGACAACCTGAAGATTGGTAGCGTTACATATGCTTTGAATGCTTTGGTCAAAGCTGTCACTGATGGAGCTCGAGATATGGCGGAATATTTGGTGCCGATTTGTCATCATCCTGCGATTTTGGCATCAGACAATCAGATTTGGATGCGAATGTGTCAAAAACTCAAAGTTGATCCGTCAGAGTTGATCCAGGCACGCCATGAAGATTTGATCCAGAAGGCACTTGATGACGTCAAACATAGTGGACCGTATGCCGTGGAAGGTTTTAGCAAAATCAATCCGGATGCAGTGGTACCTCTGATCATTTCCAAGTTGTCTGAAGCAGTCAACAAAGCCGATTTGAAAATCAGTTTAACGGATTTTCAAGTTTACAAGACTCCAGAAGATCAAGTTTATGATCGATCAAGCATTGACAATTGTTCAGATAGCAACGATATCAAGAATGTAAAGCGTGAAAACAAGGCTTATTCGCACAAAGAACAATTGGAAGAAATTGAAATACGCAAAGAATTGGAAGCGAAACGACGAGGCAAAAGGGAAATGACACCTAAACAGAAAGAAGCCTTTAAAGTCCAACTGGAAAAAGAGGCTGTGATTCGTGACAAATTGACAGCGACACATAATGAATTGAGTCCATTATTGGTGATCTTGAAGGCTTCAGTGAAAGGCCAACCCAAGGCTTTTGCCTCTTTTATTGGTCAAAGAGCTTTCTTGCCTATGATTTACAAGGTCATGCAATGTCCTTTGTTTCAAGACATCATGGACGAAACCTTCTTATTATTGAGAAACGCTGTGTTTGAAAACGAGGATGAAACCATGTCTCAAACCATCTTGGCCTCCACCATTCTGATCGTGCGAGAAAACAACAAAAACAAGGCCTTGTTAAAGGTCGTACTGGACTTGATTTACACTTCAACTTGTGGTGATCCTAATGTAGCTTGTCCTTTTACCACTTCCGGCTTCAATTTGGCCTTCAAGGCCATCAAAGAAGCCATTTGGAATTTAAAAGAAGACCAAGATTACTTGAACAAAGGCTTGATGATCATCAATGAACATTCTGGCCTTGAAGGTGACGGTGATGAGGAAAGCAGTACATTACTTGACCTTGACGAATTACATCCCAAATATCTGCCAAGAAAGGAAATGTTGAGACTATTGATCGATCTGTTGGCCTTTAATGGGTCGCAAAGCGCAGTTTCGGCCTTAATTTCAGTCTGCGTTTGTTGTTCCGGAAAACCAGGATTAGCCAGAGCCGACGACGAAGAACTACAAATTCTTTTTAGTGCTTTGAAACATGAAAGTCAAGTGGTCCGAGATGCGGCTCTTCGTGGCCTTGACGCTCTAGACATGGCCTTGGACGAGTCCAACCAGCTTTTGATCCATCGTCTCTGGGTGGCAAAATACGATCCCATCCCCGAGAACCAAATCTTAGCTGATGCATTATGGGACAAACTGGACCTGACCTTTCCAAGTGACGGCCTTTATCAAGACATTATTCACGACGTTGTCTACCCAGTTTCGGCCTCATTAAGGACAGCCGGAGCAATGGCCTTGTCCAAATGCCCTGACCTTGATGTGTCGTGGACCTTGGACAAAATTCTTGACCTTTACGACGACAAGTTGGAAACGACTCCGCCAGTTATGGATGGACTCGGCCGAGTTATTCAAGAGTCGATTGATCATTGGGAGCCTCGTGAAGGCCTTGCCATTTCCCTGCAAAATTTGGCAAGCAGCCTAGAAGAAGAACAAGTAGAAAAGGCCACCAATTTCCTCGTCAAAGAGGGTCTTATTGACCGTAAAGATATCGTAAGGAAAAGGATGTTGAAGGCTGCCATGGCCATTGTTGACATCCATGGGAAAACCACAGCCTCTGATTTGCTTCCGGTCTTTGAAGACTTTTTGGACAATGCACCCAAAGAACAGAAATACGACGATGCGAGACAAAGTGTAGTCATTTTGATGGGATCTTTGGCCAAACATTTAGACCCCTCTGATCCAAAAGTAAGGCCAATTATGCGACAATTAATCCTGGCCTTGAACACACCCTCGCAACAAGTTCAAGAAGCTGTGGCCAACTGTTTACCTCCTTTGGTTCCTACCATCAAAGAAGAAGCTCCAGAAATTGTTGGCAACCTCATTTCTACGCTTTTGGGCGGAGCTGAGATCCGATATGGCGAACGAAGGGGAGCTGCATATGGTCTTGCAGGATTCGTCAAAGGCCTTGGAATTTTGAGTCTCAAGCAGTTGGATATCATGGGCAAATTAACCAACGCAGTCACCGATAAAAAATCACCTAAAGCTCGTGAAGGGGCCTTATTTGCCTTTGAAATGCTTTGTACTATGTTGGGAAGGCTTTTTGAACCCTACATTGTTCACATTTTGCCGCATCTATTGCTTTGCTTTGGTGACCCTGTTGATCATGTACGTGAAGCTGCGGATGATTGTGCTAAAGCAGTCATGTCCAAATTGAGTGCTCATGGTGTCAAATTGGTTTTGCCAGCCTTATTGAATGCCTTGGAAGAAGACCAATGGAGGACCAAAACTGGATCGGTGGAATTGTTAGGTGCCATGGCATTTTGTGCACCTAAACAATTGAGCTCATGTTTACCTTCAATCGTGCCCAAATTGATTGAAGTTTTGGGCGACTCACATCATAAAGTCCAAAAGGCTGGAGCTCAAGCCTTGAAGCAAATTGGTTCAGTCATTCGTAATCCGGAAATTCAAGCTATTGTACCTCAATTGTTGAGGGCGTTGCAGGACCCTTCTGCCAAGACTGGTGAATGTTTGCAAACCCTTTTGGACACAAAATTCGTACATTTCATTGATGCACCCAGTTTGGCCTTAATCATGCCTGTGGTCCAAAGAGCCTTTAAAGACCGTTCGACAGAAACAAGAAAAATGGCGGCGCAAATCATTGGTAACATGTACTCGTTGACGGACCAAAAAGATCTGAGTCCATACTTGCCTGGAATCCTACCAGGATTGAAGTCATCTTTGCTTGACCCCGTACCTGAGGTCCGGACGGTGTCCGCCAGAGCTTTGGGAGCTATGGTCAAGGGCATGGGTGAATCTAGTTTTGAAGAACTTTTGCCTTGGCTCATGGCAACGTTGACTTCGGAAAGTTCAAGTGTGGATCGATCCGGAGCAGCTCAAGGATTGGCTGAAGTCGTTGGTGGCCTTGGCATTGAGAAAATGCATGAATTGATGCCTGATATCATACGTACCGCTGAACGATCGGACATTGCTCCGCATGTCAAAGATGGTTACATTATGATGTTCATTTTCATGCCTTCCGTTTTTCCTGAGGCCTTTACCGAGTATATTGGACAAATTATCAGTCCCATTTTACGTGCTTTGGCGGACGAAAATGAGTTTGTCCGGGATACAGCTTACAAAGCTGGTCAACGTATTGTCTTGGCATACGCCGATACTGCCGTGGAACTGCTTTTGCCTGAATTGGAACTTGGTCTCTTTGATGAGAATTGGCGGATCAGACACTCTTCCGTCCAACTTTTGGGTGATTTGTTGTACAAGATTTCTGGTGTCAGTGGTAAAATGACGACTGCAACTGATGATGCCGACGATACATTTGGTACAGAATCTTCTCAAAAAGCTGTCGTCAGAGTAAGTTTTTACATCTTCAAAATTTGCCTAGGTTATTCGTCAAAAATCCGGGAATTCGCAATGTTTGTCTTGAATTTACCAAGTAACTCAAGTATTTTGACGAGAAAAATCATAACTTTTAAAATCGTTGATTTTTTACGGGAATTTGCAATGTATGTTTTGAATTTACCAAGTAACTCATGAATTTTGACGAGAGTTTTTAAAATCGTTGATTTTTACGGAAATTCGCAAAGTTTGTTTTGAATTTAACAAGTAACTCAAGGATTTTGGTTTTATTTTAAGGTACTTGGTCCGGAAAGGTACCACAGAGTCTTGGCCGGTTTATACATGGGACGATCAGATGTGGCACTCATGGTTCGTCAAGCAGCTTTGCACGTCTGGAAAGTCGTGGTCAGCAACACTCCCAAAACTTTGCGAGAAGTTTTGCCTACGTTATTCAACTTACTTTTGGGTTGTCTAGCTTCCAACTCCTACGACAAGAGACAAGTGGCTGCTCGGACCCTAGGCGATCTGGTCAAGAAGTTGGGTGAAAGAGTCTTACCTGAAATCATTCCCATCTTGGAACGAGGATTGAAATCTGATGCGCCTGAAAAACGTCAAGGTGTTTGTGTAGGACTATCAGAAATCATGTCCTCCACCTCAAGAGACATGGTCTTGACCTTTGTCAATTCATTAGTGCCTACAGTCAGACGTGCACTCTGTGACCCAACACCCGAAGTCCGAGCTGCCGCAGCCAAAACTTTTGATAGTTTACACAACACAGTAGGATCCAGAGCTCTTGATGACATTTTACCTCCAATGCTTGAAGAAATGACGGAAAATTCCACCAAAGAAGACGAGGCTTCAAAGACCATTTATGAAAATACTTTGGATGGTTTAAGACAAGTGATGGCCATCAAGGCTCGTGCAGTGCTTCCCTATTTGGTTCCCCAACTAATTGCGGCGCCGGTCAACACGCGCGCGCTCGCTAGCTTGGCGCCGGTCAGTGGTGAAGCTTTGCATCGGCATTTACCCAAGATTTTGCCCGCACTTATCAACGCATTGTCCAATTGTGATACCAATCCACAAGAACTTGAATTTGCTGAGGCTGTAGTCTTGTCTGTGTCGGATGACGATTCTGAGGTTGGCGTGTCATGCATCATGGAAGAACTTTTGAGTGCGGCCAATTTCAAACGGGATGAAAATAATCGACCCAAGGGGGACCCTGGGACACTTTCCAAGCAACGAGCGGCAATCACACTTTTGGCCTCATTTTGTCGAGATACCAAATGTGATTTCTCGCAATATGTTGCTCAACTCATTCGTATTTTGATCTTGTTGTTTACAAGCAAAGATTCGGTAGTGTTGTCTCAAGCATGGAACGCATTGAATTCTGTGACCAAGACTTTGGATACTGCGGATCAAATGGCTCATGTACCCGATGTCAGACAAGCTGTAAGGTTTGCTGTCGCGGATTTGAAGTACGCGGAAAGTCCGGATTTGATGCCCGGATTTTGCTTGCCTAAAGGCATCACACCTATCTTACCAATTTTCCGGTAACTTTTTCATCTTTTTCATCTTTCCAAATTTTTTTAGCAATTCTTTTCTTCCAGTGAATCCATCCTCAATGGTCCACCTGAATTGAAGGAAACGGCAGCTAATGGTTTGGGAGAAGTCATCAAGTTAACCTCAGCCGATGCACTAAAACCATCGGTGGTTCATATCACTGGTCCACTCATCCGTATTCTTGGTGACCGATTTGGTGCCAATGTCAAAACTGCTGTCTTGGACACTTTGGCATGCTTGCTTGGAAAAGCAGGAGTGTTGCTCAAACCCTTCTTTCCACAGTTGCAAACTACTTTTGTGAAAGCTCTCAATGATCCTAATCGAACTGTGAGGTTGAAGGCTGGTATTGCATTGTCCTTTTTGATTGACATTCACATGAGACCGGATCCCCTTTTCAATGAGTTAGCTAATGGTATCAAAAACGCGGATGAAGCTTCAGTCAGGGATACGTATTTACAGGTATTTATTTCATTTTTTTTTAGGGGACAAAGATGTTGGTCAAAATGTTTGGTTAGAGTTTTTGCACTCGTAAAATTATCACAGCATATCTCACATTTGAATCTCGATTCGGAATGTGTTTCTACGACATGATGTTTTAGCTGCCAATTGTTGGGAAATGTTTTGGCACATATCTCACACTCTAAAGTGTGAAACAATTTTTCATGATTCAAAAGTTCCTCCTTTTTCTCAAACACTCGGTGACAATGAGAGCATGAAGCTGAATTTTCTTCGTGTAACTGATGTACGTGAATTTTATGCTTTCTAAACCCGTAAGCTGTACCAAAGTTCTTTTGGCACAGTTCACATTTCCATACTCTTCCTTTGTGGACCGCTTTGATGTGAACATTGAGGGCTGTTGATAAAACATAGCTTTTCCCGCAAATATCACATTTCCAACGCTTGTTCAAATGATTGCTTTGTGTATGTCTTCGCATCTGATGATCCGGATCCATTTTCATCCCATCCCCTTTTTTGTGCAGACATAATTTGACGTCTCTAAAACGTTTGCTGCAGTCAACTGACAATCTTTCTACTTGCTGGTAAGACACTGCTATGGGCAAGCGGAAGGACTGGAAGGTTCTTTGAAATAAACATGAGTCAGTCACTAAATTAGCAAACGTTTGCTTGTCTTTTGACAATTTGCCGCTGATGTGTTTGATTTTGAGTCGAAACCGAAACCATAAGAAAACATCTGAAGTCTTGACAATTGAACTGTAAGGCATCTGAGCTAAAAGTTTAGTTGCTGTCCAGAAGATCAGTTCAGAATTACTTGAAAAAGTCTCATTTTACAGAATTGCGAATAAAATACTTCTAATCTCAAAGTACATAAATGTATTTGAATGTTCGCGTCAAAAGTCAATACATTTTTGCTATTTTTAAACACCCCATTAATGTCTAGGTATTTGTGAATGAGGAAACGCTTCTTTGCTAGTGCAAACATAAGATGAATCATTAGAAAGGGTCTGTTTACTTTATAACGTCATATAGTGTAGTAAAATCACAGAGTATTTGAAAATGTCCTTTGTTCACTTTTTTGCGCACAACCTTGTCTTCGAGTATGTCCATTTTGTTGAGGAACAGGATTGCTGACACATCCTTGAAAACGATGAGGTTACTGATAAGGCAAGCAAATGGTCAATTTTTGAATTTCTTTATTTCGAGAATAGGAGGGTGATAATGTCATTATTATGAATCTTATTAGTTGAGCAAACACGTGTTTTTCCTTTGTTTGTTTTAGTCACAGTCAGGGATACGTATTTACAAGTAATTTGTTTTTTATTCAATCTTTATGTGAATTCAAATGGTTTTCAAAAGAAGTCCCGATTTGATATCGTCTTTCACAAATACCACAAGTTGCGAAATGTACTTCCTTCTTGTGGTTGGTTAGTGCTTCATGATCTGCAAACTGTCGTTTACACAAATTGCAATGAACTGATGACTCAACATGAACTCTTTTCTTGTGTGACAATAAGTCACTTGGCCAATGAAATGATTTTTCACAAAAGTTGCATTGCCATGTCGTACTTTGATGAGCACTTTTTACATGCCTTGACAAAGTGTTTGACAAAGTAAACACTTTGTTACAAATATTGCAATTCCATTTCTTTTGTGTATGAATTGCTTGGACATGTCGTCTCAAATCACGTGAAAACATAAATGATTGTTGACAAACGTCACATTGAAACTTGATGTTCAAATGAAAGGCTTTATTGTGCCTTTTCAAGTCCCGCTTGTCACCGTATTGCTTACTGCAAATGTGACATTTCCACTTTTTCATTGTTTGAACCATCTTTTCACCTTGACTTTTGATTTGTTATTGGACGCTAACATGGCGTTTTAGGTTTAGGAACGAATTTTTACGTTCGTCTTATTTTTCAGGCTCTACGCGGATGTATCGAACCGTCCGGATCTAAGATGAGTGCACCAATCAGGAGACAAATATTGCCCCTACTTCTAAATCTAATCCAACATCCTGACGACACTTCAAGATCTGCTGCAGCCGGTTGCTTAGGTGCATTTTGTAAATGGCTTCCAGATGATGACCTGAATAACGTGATAGAAGATGTCTTAGTCAACTCCGAAGGTGAATGGCAAATCAAACATGGAAAATCCGCAGTTTTGTACGTAGCATTGAAAGATGCTCCGGAACGCATTTGTGGACCCATGGCAAAAATTGTCTCAACAATCAAAGGTTATGTGACTTCAGATGTGGTGGCTTTGGCCCAAAATGGGGTGCGAGCCACAGGTTATCTATATTTACATCTGTTGAGAAATAACGAAGAATTGCCTGTTGACCTCATCTCTCCATTCTGCAGGTAGGTGTCTAATTTGCATTTTTCATCATTCTACACTTCAGTATGCATGATGGAACCGGTAGAAATGGATCTGGAGTGCCTTTCAGCAGGTTCAACTTCTTGAGTCCTTGATAGACGCCAAGTCCTCAAGGGATCAAACGTTCAAACACGCCCTGATACAATTTAAAGATAATGAATTGAAAAAGCCTCTATCTAAGCTATTCACACTATTCGAAAAGTCAAAATTTTGTCCAAAAATTCAATTTTCTCAGAACTTTACAATTTTCTCAGGAAACCAAAGTTGTCAACAACTAAAAAGTGCAAATCCCCAACATTTTCACGAGTTTTTCTCGTGAAATCAAAGTTGTCATGTCAACAGCTAAAAAGTCCAAAAATGCAGCATTTCCACGTGTTTTCACCCAAAACAATTCGACAATTTTTCTCAAGAAATCAAAGTTGAATTTTTGGACAAAAAATTAAGATTTCGAACAGTGTGCTATAGAGATAGCTGAGGGTGTGAGGTTTTATTGAAAGCAAGTGTTTGGCTAGACGTCGAATCCACACGATATGCTGGTGCTGCTGCTTGAGACAGTTTCCTTCACTTCAACTTACTTTTTCATCCCCAGCAGCAACCGATTCAATATGACATGGCGTCTAGACCTTTTATTTTGGAGCATTGGCGTTTTGAGGGCCTCCTCTTCAGTCTTCAAAGGACGAACCATTCAATAAAAAGTTTCTTCTTTTCGTACTTTTTGCCAAAATACAAAAGAAATGTACTCTTTCGGATTCCCGAATTTCCTTCAAGAAACTCAAGGAAAAAACCTCGCAATTCTATTCTATTCGATCAAAAGAAGTAACATGAAAACCTTCAAAAACTTCCTAAGATTTCACATAGACGAAAGCCCTTTTAAGGAATTACCTAGGAGGCTTCTAAGGTCTGGAATTTGAGCAGCAGCCCATTCAATATGACATGGCGTATTTTGGAGCATTGGCGTTTTTTAAGGCCTCTTCAGTCCTCAAAGGACGAACCATTTTTGACCAAATTTTCACATTTCTGATTTCAGGGCAATGAATCATCAAAGCAACGATGTCAAGCAAATGGTTTCAATCGTTTCACAATTTTGGGCTAAACAAATTGGAAACGAACTGTTACCAATCGAATTGCTCAAGCCCCTCCTACCAACACTTGTCAATGGCACAAAAGAAAAGAATTCAACAGTGAAGTCCTTTTCCGAGACTGCCTTAGTTGCTGTATTACACTTACGCCAAAAGGAAGATAGCAGCAAGAAAAGTGCGGATTGTTTGCAAATTTTGCCTGGTGGTGCTCGAGACTCTTTGCAAGAAGTCATCACTAAAGTGCTTCAAAGGGTGGCTAATCAGCCTGAAGGAAAGGAAGAAGTCATTGATGATACACTTGTGACAATATGAGATTGAAAATAAATGATAAAACATAAAGTACACCTGCTTGCCACCTTGGCTTTCTAACGGATAAATTGAGTCCATTTCTTCAAGATTCCAGGGACTTCAGGCATATGGCCAATATAAGGGTTATCATTAATCATTGCAAAGCCTGGCCTACCTTCATCATCACGCTTATTCCATCCTAATCCAATCATTCCAGGGGAAAAAAGCAAAGGCATGGATTCCTAACCTCATTCATAAATCAACGGCTTTCCATTTGGGAAAGGGGAAATATAGGTAAAAGATAAGAAAGGTAAAGCAGCTTTCACTTTTTTCATTAATTATTCATAGGCTTACAAACTGACAAATCAGTACTTTTTGGGGCATCAAAATGAACAGGTCTATGACGCAAAAACGTAGAAACGAGCTAAAAGAAAACTTTGGCCTGTTTGATAAAGATGGTGACGGGACTATCAGGTACCCTAATCACGTACTTATTTCTGACATGTACTCATTAATTTTGTCCTTTTTTTTCAACCATAGTGCTAATGAACTTGGCACCGTGATGAAGTCAGTCGGATATCAACCAACTGAAGAGGAAGTTTCTAAGTTAATTAAAAAGGCTGACTCGGATGGTTCTGGTGTAATTGAATTTGAAGAGTTCGTGGAAATGATGGGAGACTACGAAGTGATAGGCGAGGAAGATATCATTTCGGCTTTTAAAATGTTTGATCGTAATGGGGATGGAGTGATTTCCAGATCGGAACTCAAGTAAAGTTTCTCTAATAGGATTCTTGATAAATGTTTGAACACTTTATTATGTATTATGTAATACCAGGTACTGTATCAAGGATCTTGGGTTGAAATTGTCCGAAGACCATATTGATGACATGGTTGCAATGGCTGACAAAGATGGCGATGGGCAAGTGAGTTACATTGAATTCATTGCAATGATGATGAAGAATCAAACTGCATCACAAGCTCCTCCTCCAGCATATTCTCGTTTTTGATTTGACAGCAATAATGCAATGTTTTCTCTTCTCTGCACTTTGATGTAATGGCAACATAACGTAATAAACAGCACTAAAATGACGGCCATAAGTAGGAACCATAATAGGAAAATTAATTTGTGTTGGTCAAAAATAGAGTTATGACTACTCCAAGGCTGGTGTATTTGACGCAATAATCTCTCGAGTGTCTCCATGGTCGTAAAGAAACCTACTGTATGTGGGGGGAAGGGACCTCTGAGGTGCAGCACCTCTTGGATACAATCAGACTATTTCTGAGCAAGCATGTTTTCTTTTCTTATTGGGATCGCCTTTAAAAAGTTTGAGCTTGGATTCCTACAAAAAACTTCTCGCACAAAACTGCGGATTAGTGAAGTTTAGAGGCCTCGCATAATTTGCAATAGGCAACCGAAATGCAAGGCCTCCGGCGGCGGTTGTTCGCTTCGCTCGCAGATAGACCAAAAAATAATTATACATACTATGACTAGGTATATGTGAAAGTTTGATATAGGTTTTAAAAGTCTGCTGACACAGCTGTCTAGAAAGTGACAAGCTTACAGAGAAACGCAGAGTAACTTCATCAGGCTTGCCTAATTGGTCCTAACCTAAGGCATCAATGCAATCAAGAAGAGACAGTGCCGTCTCAACTCTCACTCGCTACATAGCCATACACACATGTACAACTTTGGTTTCATAGACAGAAGAAAAGGATCTACATTCTAGATGGACATGGACAAGGACAATATAGACAAGAATGCTTTTCCTTCTTCCGTGGCCTTTTTAAAAGTATGTACGTATGAAATGGCGTTATATATAAGTAACGTGTTACCTACTTTCTACTCACATACATACGTCACATATACGTCAAATAAGTGTCTGCTTGTACTTCCGTAGCCTTTCAAAGGCTTTTGAGATGAGATGTCAAAAAAGACTAAGGTTCCTAACTTCCTAAGAAGGGGGGTTCATCACGTTACGTGTCCATTTGATCCTTCGACCTTTCCGTTAGCTTTTTTTCAAATTTTTATATGTTTGATGGGTACATATACCTATATAGGTTATGTATTGTGTCTATGCTTCTGTGCCCTTTTAAAAGATTAGATCTACTACGTTCTACTTGGATGGATAGACGAAGCTTTTAAAGATATCAAAAAATACTAAAAAGGGTTTTATCACGTAACGTCCACATTTGATCCATCGACCTTCGCGTTCGCTTTTCTGCAAATTCTCATATGTTTGCAAAAACCTTTCACTTTAGTTAAGCTCGTTTTTGGCTAATCTTATGAAAGCCATCTTGTAGACGTGAAAGAAAATATAAGACTTGACGCCATCTTGTTGAAAGAGCAAACTTTAGTACTTTGAAACCATCTTGACGAAAGAGCAAACTTTAGTGCTTTGGAAACCACTTTGAAGACAAGTGCCAACGGTCATTTATTCACAAAATTACATTTGTTGATACTTTGTAAGAAACAAACTTTTTGCAATGCCTTCTCTTAGCCTTGCTTTCTTGATATGAAAGTAGTAGTCGAAGACCTGAAACAATGATTATACTTTGGTGTCACTATAAGTAAATGATGTGTGTGTACCTTAGTCCAACAAAAGATGAAGTAGAGCCCACTTCCCAGGGGTACCAGAAAGAACAGGCGGTAAATCATCGGCTTAGCTTTCACCAAAACCACAATGGTTGTTAAGATCGCGGCCAAAATAAGGAAGACATGGAAAGCCAACCAGGGAAGTAAAAAGAGTTTAGATTTTCGCAAAACTCCATAAACTGAAAAAAGGAGATTCAGAGTAATCTTTTTCAATTACTAGGTACTGACTTACGTAGTAAAATGTTGACTAAAATGCCGAGCATGGAGGTAAAAGACACTTCAACGATTTCCAATATCAAATAAGCCGTCCGATTGTCACCATTGAGATTTTCAGTTGTTGTATAATTCAAACCTGAAAATGTATTCCTTTGTGAAAGTTTGCTAAGCAATTACATGGTATCCACTATCCACTACTAGATCTTGTTTTTTGCTTCAGTTCTCACGTTTTCCTAAGCCATTTTTGTACAATTTTCCTTACCAACCAACTTAATTGGTTCTCTAATATTTTGAGAGCTTTCTAAACTGAAAAGCCTGAAGCGAATGAAATGAGGAAAACTCTCAAGGAATCACCTAGGAGACTTCTAAGGTCTGGTATTTGAGCCACACTGTAGAATGTCAATCCTATGAGACCTAAAACCAGGCCTGAAAATCCAATGAATAATATGAAGCAGGTCTTGACTTCGTTTGGTTTATTGGCCACTGGAATTGGAGCTGCCAGGGGGAATGAAGGCCTGAAAGTGAGATTTGAGATGAGGTCTCAGAAGTGTGCTGCAAGGAAGAGATATGTACCAGGTGTCCCAACAAGTTTTAGACAGGAATTTAGCAAAAAATATCAAAATTTCAAGAAAAGCGAAAAAAAATTGTGAAAGTTTGTTTACATTTTAGCTAAACAGTGCAGATCTCACTTCAATTTGATATAATTTGAATTTTCGCGCCAAAAAGCAGTTTTTACCTATTTAAGGCTGGAGGAACAAGTTTTACATTTTTGGCGCGAAAATTCAAAGTTTCACTTTTTTCAAAAAGTCAAAAACGAAAAATTATTTTTTTTCCAGAAAATTATAGTTTGAATTTTCGTGCCAAAAATCTTTTCAAAAAACATTTTTTTTTTTTTAAATTCTAATTTGAATTTTCGCGCCAAAAATATGTGTTTGTACCTGAAGTTGGAGGAGCTGCAAATAAGACATTTGAATATTTTAGACCTTCTTCAAAAGCCTGAAATCCCAAAGATTTCCATTTAACTTCCCGTTCCGGATCCGCACGATGAGCTTTCAAAGCAATTTTCGCAAATGGAAATCTGCGTTTCCATAACGTAGCAACTCGTGAACCTAATTGTCCAGGTCCAATAATAAGTAAATCGTTACCCTCCATGTCTCTAAAATACTTTTGATTGAATGATGGAATTGAACTCTGATTAATTATTTCATCATTTTATCTACAAAACACAATTCTAAAGTACGAATCAAAATGATTTGCTAATCATAATTGAGTAATCATTAGGTAATCAGTGTCATATGATACCAGGTGTCTCCCAACAAGTTATAGACAGGAATTTAGCAAAAAATTTAAAGAAAAGTGAAAAAATTTGTGAAAGTTTGTTTACATTCTAGACTAGTTAAACAGTGCAGATCTCACTTCAATTTGACGAATTTTTTGACAAAAAAAATTCAAAATCCTAATTTCGCAAATATTTGAGATTTTCACCAAAAATTCCCATCTAAAACTTGTTGGGACACCCTGTACTTACAGTGCTGCTGTGGTTTGATGGACTGCTCCCGGGTAAAATTGAGATGTCTTGAGTGTTGACACAGGAAAATAAATCTCACTCTCTAATTCATTGTCAAAATATGTTTCTGACAATTTTTCCATTTTGCGAACTTGCAGCTCATCTTCATTGGGCGACGTCATTCCTCAATTTGAAGTAGGAATGTTGTAAAATTCACTTTTTTTCAGTGTGTGGATAAAACCTGTAAAATCATAGTGTTGGAAATTCGCTAAAAATGTCTCTTTTAACTTAGGATGAAGAAATGGTTAGATGGTGCTTTCGTTGTCATTTTTCTAATTTTGACTTTTTCCGATTTTTCATAGGCGGAAGAAAAAATTAAAATATTTTGATTAAAAATTCCTTTTCGTTTCCTTTTTTGAGATGTATCTCATCCTATTCACAACTGTGTATGTGAAATGAGATATTTGTGTGATTTTCAAACACTGTGTACTACAACTGCTACTTTGGCAAGGTAAAGGACATCATTAGTCTTTGATTTTCTTTTTCTACTTTTTTTTTCAGTTTTTGTGGATTTTTCATATCAACACAATTTTATATGTAGGTCCTCAAAAATATTTTGAGGCAATTTTTTTTTTAAAATCATCAAAAATAGGGATTATGATAAGTGCCAGAAGCATTACAATCTGGACACACCATATAAGGCTGCTACATGCAATTCACAATCACACAACACACCTTAAAAACTGGTTAAAGAAAAAGAAAAAAAAGTGCAAACTTTTTTCTTGCACACGAACGAACTGTGTTACGCACAGCTGTTCTTCTTCTTTGAGGCCTGCATTAATGCAGCACAATTGTATATGCCTACCTCAAAAATGCAACAAGACCACAAAATTGTTAGTTTCCTGTGAAAATTGGCTTGTGTCGTTCTACTCAAGGAGTGTAGTTGACAACCGTTTTTAACAAATTGACTTTTCTCTTATCGATTTTCAGTAAGAATGACGAACGACTGAACAAACGAAGTAAAGTCACTCTTTCCTGTTTACGCAGAGAACAAGACCCTGTTTAAAATTAAATTCTTTGAAATTGTATAACAATATTTGTCGAGAAGCAAATTGAAAATTGGATTGCACACTTGTGTTTAAAATAAGATTCACCAGATGTTTTATTATTCTAATAGATACAGTCGAACCTCCAAACTTGCGATTTCATCTTTGTGACCCATCCTCTCAAGTTACGATTGCAACTGCGAGGATTGCAAATGCGTATCATCTCTGATAATTGGCACCTTGCTATTTTTAAGGCCTCTTTATTATGGAAAGACAATAACCTAGCCTCCATTAACAATAGCCAATTAAAACTTGGTGAATAGTTAGGCAAAGCCTGCAGATACCTGTCCCTGTTGCTTTACGTAAAGCAACAGGGACGATAACAAAAGCACCAAAAGTCTTTTTTGCGTTGTTTCTATGTTTCTCTCCTTTGGTCCACACCTAATGAATGAATCTTCGATCCCAAAATTAAAACATGGAAAATTATTCTACTTTCATATTCTTTACTAAATCGGGACTCTACTGTAGCAAGGAAGCGTTTGCGGAACACGTTACAATTGCTATTCACCCTCGAGTTGCAAAATTCTTCGAAGTTTTAGAGGGATCAATTTTTAATTCTGAAGTCAGAAGGTCTGACTGCAAGTCATCAATTCCGGATTTGATGAACTTAAAGGAGAGTAGAGCAACCTGAGCAACAAGTGACAACTCTACAGTCTACAACTCTACATAGTGTAGTCAGTCAGTCAGCAAAGGGCCTCTTCTCGCTGCTACTCACTGTAAGCGAGGAGGCCTCTTGAGTCTCGAGGCCACCCAGAGAGAGAGTTACCCAAGGTGATGATGCCATTCGCTCAGTGACGCTGTACTTGAAAGGATGGAGGACCTCAATGCAACCACTACTAACGAATCATTGTACTACGTACAGAAACTTTCGGATCCGGAATTGGAGGGATGCATTCCGGATATTCTTATGTCTGATGTCTATGTAAGTAGCCCTTTTCTTTACGAGAATTGTGTCTGTCCGAAAAAAAAGATTAGATGACCTGCTTGAGCCCAAGCAAATCTACCCAAGTGCTCTCTTGAGCATTTTCCACAATCTGATCATAATATGTAGCATCATCATATCATTGTTATTTCGCTCCGATTGGTCGACTAGATCATCGAGTTCGACTAATGCAATATGATCATTAGCTTGATGGAGTAGAGGGACTTGACTCTTTTTTTTTTACCAAATTGGCTTAATTCCGCAGTAAGTAAATGAATAATATGCAGGGCAAATTAATTCTGTAAAAAACTGAACTTTCAGTAATATTTTTTGCTGAGACCCTCAGAAAATTAGAATCGATAAGACCACCTAAGTATGTAGAGTCAATTAATTTTATGTTAGGCACCCTAAGGCCTAACCTCGAAAATACGCACAATTGACCCCCTGAAGCTTATCCAAAAATACGTATAATGGAAAGGGAAATGTACTGTATGAGAGACTTATTCATCGGGAGGCTTTGAACATTACGACTATTATGCAGGGCAATTACTGTTGTTAGGTATGTAAGCAGCAAGGCCTACTGAGCATTAGTAGCCCGCTGGTAATGTACATACGAAACCATCGAAACAGATGACACAGTCACACTCACAGCACAGTGGGCGCAAACACAATTATCGTTCCGACGTCGTCGCGGGGCGTAAAAAAAAGAAAGAGTCTGACCACTATATTTTCCCTTCTCTCACATCGTCATCCAATGCTTTTACCATTAAAAATGTAATGTTTTCTCACGTCTTTTCAGGGCTACAACGACCGCGAATGGTACATTACAGGTCTGGCCTCTCTAATCGTAACCCTCTTTGGTCTCATGGGAAACATGACGACTTGTCTGGTTTTTATCAGGCAGAAGATGATGGACGCATTCAATCAGTTGCTGATTGCATTGGCTTCGATGGATATCTTGTTTTTGCTTTTTAGTAGTATTGCAAGTATCACTGCTTTTGGATACGAGCCAGGTACGTATGTCACCTTACATTTCTTTAAAAAAATCTTTACAGTACAATTGTAGTAGACTTTATTGCTTTCGCCTTTCTTATTACTTCTTTTGAGAAATAATTCCTTCCAGTTGAGCTTTGAGTTGTTGATTAGTTCTCTTGAGGAAATTAATTTCTTCGCCATGATTCTTTTCATCTGCAATCTTCTGCTCTGCTGCACGCTTTTCAATCATTTCGCAGCTACGTTTCAAATCTGAAACTTCTTTTTCTAATGCAGCCTTTTCTTCTTCTAACTTGGCGATTGTCGTCTCCATATCCGTTTTACCCTGAAAAAAAGAAAGCAGGAAAATATTATTTCAGTACATACTTTGTCTGTCTAGACAATACTACGTACAAAAAGTCCATTGTCAGATCAAAACTGCTTTGAAAATCACTTAAACCTTTGATCCAACTTCTAGTTTTGGAATGGAAAGTGGAAGCTGACAGCTTTTATTATCTTTCGATTCAGATAATCTGCTAAAGCAATTTCACGTCAGTGTACATAGTACACTGTACAGAGCAGTGTGTGCATATTTCCCCTTGATCTTGACACATACTGCATGAGGAAATCTATGTGTAAAATATTGCAATTGTACTGAAGTTCCATGGTTATGCACTAGAAAACATACAAAGTAAACTCTGCATACATATTTGCTTTTTGGTGCAATTAGTGAAAGGCTAGGCTTCTGGTTCTAGAATTAGTTCAGTTGGAAAGGCAGAAGATGATGGAGGCAATCAATCAGTTGCTGATTGTTATTTGCATTTGCATTGGGTGAAAGGCTAGGCTTCTGGTCCTGGAATTAGTTCAGTTGGAAAGAAAGGCACTCTTCAGGATTACTACAACCACTTGGACAATGGCTACTTTCTTTGTCAAATCTCCAAACTGTCTTTATCCCTCTCTGTAATTCAATTACTTTCAGTGACGTTGTATCTCACAGCGCCATTTCATCTTTCAGCGCATTCAGACCTTTCAAACTAGAATTTACTTATTGGAATAATCCACCGCAACACAATTTTCTACCGCAATCAACACAACTTCTATTTTATTGGATGTCTAATTGTCTAAGAATCCATGCAAAAAAGTAGTAGGCAAATGTATCGGATACAACACATTTCTTGAGGCTTCTGTCGATATTTTCAAAGCTGTAATATACATAATGGAGCAATAGAAAGATAAATGATGCAAAATCTTGAAAGGCGAACGAGAAGAGATATTTCACAGCTCTTGAAGCTCTAATTTATCGTGCGTTCTTGGTATGTGGAATTTGAGTAATGATTCTGCTGAGTAATAAAATTATTCGATTACAATCTTGAAGAGTTTTTTGGCCAAGTAATTATCCAACATAATTACATTTTTTGTTGGTAGTCTACGCACACAAAACCTCATTTTGTTCATCAACAAAAGAAATGAAAAGAAGGTGGAAAGTTACATAGGGTTTTTTCTATGGTACTTCCACGAACTTGAAGAATATTTTCAAACTTTGTTCGAATGCATTGAACAGGAATGAGGAAGTATGTTAAACGATGCATCAAAAATCGGATGTTCTGGATGTTCCCTCTTTTAAAAAAGCTTCTTATGTATATGTATGTATTGTACAGTACACGTATGTACATAGTAAAAGCTTTTGTGTTCAAAAGTATTGTCCTACCAAGCATGTTGACAAAACGTTTCCTTAGAAAAAAAGTTACATCAAATGCTTTTTGAAGCGCAATTTTGATGCTGTATGATCCTGTGGCCTTCAAACTAACATTTACATAACCCAGAGTAGTAGCACACACAAAATAGCGGATGGATCACAGGCCCCAAATCTAATCATTTTGCCTACGTGATCCTCTGGTTGACCTGGTTATTAAATCAGATGCTTTTTGAAGTACAATTTTGGGAGAGCACGAAGTGCAAAGAAGAAGGCTTCTGATTTGATGCCTTCGGTTCACCTACCCAAAACCTAATCATTTTGTCTACGTGGTTCGTGGACTACATCTGGTCAGTATGTATGAAGTGCATTTTATGCGAATACCATCTGCCCACCAAAAATCTATTTTGGGCCAAAATCAGATTGATCCTTTTGCATACCTGCTCAGCTTGAAGTGCTTTTCGAATACCAAAAGCAATGCTGGACTCGTAGAGGGTCTGATAAGCGTGCAAGGTCATCCGTAGCTCATCTCTTACACGCAGAAGCAATAAACCACGTTCCACACAATTGATCGTACACTGGCGAATCAACTCATCGAAACATTGAGCGTAAAGCTCTCGACGAACCTGAAAGAAATCAAATGAAAACAGAAGCTTATCTATGGGGGGCACACAAGCTTACTTGACAGATTCCTGTTTCTCTGGCTTGTCTTTGTTCAAGTTTCTGGTCGAGTTGCTCTTGCAAATTGATGACATCAAGTCTGGTAGCTGGAGTGGAAGAAACACTTTGCCTCCACAATTGTCCACTTTCCTCCCATTCTCTGGGTGGCAAAATGGAGTCCAAAATCTCTTCAGTTTCACTTCTTTGAGCCTCAGATTCTGTATCTCCACTTTCAGAATCATCTTTCTTTTTCTTGCCTATTATAAAAGAAAAATTGGCCTAGGTGGGATTTTTGCTTTCTTGTACTAAATTACCTGAGCTGGGAGGTGTAACAGAAGGTGTTTCTGGGTGCTTGTCAATCAAGATGGGGTTATTGTATCGCACCAAACTGAAACTAGATCCAACCAAATTAGGCTCCTCATCTCCACCACCACCAGAACCGGACAACAGACCAGCTTTATCAGCAGATCCATTTGTAACCGTAGAAGTCATCTTTTTTGCCTGACTACACTGCCTAAATGACACAGTTTTATGACATCAGAGTTATTGATCAAACCAGGGGGCAAAAGGGGAGGCTCCAAGGAAAGGCTCCATGCTGCCTGAAAAGCTCCTGCAGTAGGACGACTTCTCCTAACACTTTCCCCCTACTCCACTCTCAAGTCTCAAGCTGCATAGAAACCAAGTTATTTTGGATATTTCCTTTGATTTCTTTGCAACAATTGATGGGACCAAAGGGACTGGCAGGCAGGGTTTTGTTTGCCCATTAGCAGGGCCATTCCAGGATACGGATTAGACAGCCTATTGGACTTGACCAGACCTATCCAATTAGCATGCCAAGTCTGGGGAAATAGCTCTTCACTAAAGGCCGTGCTCTCCACAAATCCCTAGCTAGTGTATGAAAGAGTTTGGAACTTGCTGACGTAGTTTTTTCTTTGGTGTATAATACTTTTCGGAATAGCCTTTATTTATATCTTTTCCATTCAAAAGTTGACTTGAACATATGGGCTGCTATGGATACGTTGATCCTGTTCTCGACGTATTTGTAGGCTGTTGTATCTCACTTTCTTTTGAATGTACACCTTGCGTCTTCTATGGTATCCTGTCCCCTTTTCATCCTCTTTCATCCTGGGATTTGGAAGGGTCCCTCCTTTGTCAGCGAATTTGTGTTCAGAATATTGGAATCCAGATATTCCAAACCGTTTTTGCTTGGTGGATTGGATATTCTCATTTCCTGCAAACATATTACCTTTTGTAAGAGAAATCATGTCCAGACATCTTACTTTTTATTCGATTGTTACGATGATTAGATTCCAGCTTTCCACAATCTTGGCAAAATAACATTCCATCCTTGACGTTGTATTGTCCAGATAAAGTTTGTTTGCATTCACTGCAGCTAAAGCATTTTCGATGGTACTTTACTCGTCCGTATTCAACACCGTTTGCCAGAATTTCCTTTGGTAAATACGGTAGATTTGTATAGTTTTAATGGTGTTTACTGCGTAGTAAAACTTACCTCATCACATTTGGCACAGCGTTTTCCTACCTCTGAATGTGGTTGTTTCTGCAGACACTCGCTGCTATATTGCTTCTCATCCTTGTTAAGTGTCCTCTTATTTGTCAAAGAACAGGCTCCACAGGAATTACCTTTGGCACACAGAATACCTGCTCCTCCTATGGTCTAAAAATACAAGACAAATACAAAACTGGTCCTTTGTACTATTTAGGGAATACCTTTCGACACTGAAAGCTTTGCTGTTTTTGGGGAAGTTTTCCTCCTTCTCCTTGAAAGCAATCTAGGCATAATGGACCATTGTTCTTGGACACAAACTTGTCCACAAGCCGTCGGTTGCATTCTAGACATACGAAACATCCACGATGAAGTGGTTGATTTTTGTATTCTACGCCACCCTCCAAGATGCCCTTGGGAATCAATTTGAACAATTGACAGAATTGACAAATTGACATTTTTACAGAATTTGAAAGTTCAAAACAAAATGTCTCAAATAAGGGTAAAGATTACTAGATTAAAATGTGGATTTTTGGATCGAATACCTCGAAGAATTTTAGTTTGAAAATAGATGAATGCGACTTTTTTGAGGCATTTTCAAAAACTTTGATTTTGGATTTAGGTCCATTGACCTTACCTTGTTACATTTGTCACATTTTCTGCTGATGCTGTCATTTCCACAGGTCTCACATAACAAAGCACCATTGTCCTCACGTAGAAACTTTTTTGATGTTGATGATGGTGGCCATAGTTGGACTTTGCAAAGGCTGCAGGCAAAGCAATTTTCATGCCAGTGCTTTTCATGCTTCCTAACAAACTAGATTATGAAAAGAGAGCCTGAGGTACGTGAGAGCAATGTTGAATAGGTGATAATAAGTTCTGATTTCTCACCTTAGCATCTGAGAACCCAACAAGTTTACCACACGTGTTACAGTTGTGGCTGATGAAAGTTTTGATTAGCTCGTCTATCTTTGGCAGGGAGTTCTTACTCAATATCATGCTGTCTTCTTGAGGACCAACTACTTGGCCCTTAGTGGCACTACCATATTGACATTGATGATCAGAGATGTAATTTACATTTTCTGTTTGCTCTGTAATTTCTGTTTTCATGATTGCTTCTTGATTGACATGCGAAGATAGACTAATCCATTTGATGTCTGAACACTCCCTAAAAAGGAGGGCTTGTTCAATGTTTATGTGAGTTGTGAAGAGATAGGGCTCTTGTTTGTTCAGGGGCTTCCTGTCTCACATTTGGACAGAAACAAAAGTTACAACTGATTGGCAGACTCCTTGAAAGGAAGTTTGGGTGAAACTTTTTGGCATTCTTCTGAAAAAAATGGCACACACTTTGCAAATTAGGCTTTCAGACGTCTTAAAGGATTCTAGGCGATTGAAACTTTTTGTTTGAAATGGGGATGTGGGGCCCTAATCTATATGCGGATGTGGATTTGCTGACTAAAAACACACAGTTCGTTTTTGTCAGCATTTTTAATCGCAAGCTCAAGCTGTTCGCGCTTCTACATCTTTGCATTTTCTTGTTGTTTTTCTTCTTTTGCGAATTTCTCAATTTTGAATAGATCTTCTGGTGCATTTTCAAAACTCTTAGATTTTCAAATTCTCAGATTTTCGAAATTCTCAGATTCTCAAAACTCTTAGATTTTCAAACTTCGAACCTTCGCTCGCGCTTATAGTTTGAAAAGTTTCAAACTTTTCCCTCTAAAACTTCTCAAAAATGAAAAAAAAAAAAAAAACATAATTTCTTTCTTTTTTTGCTTTCAGAGTGGGCAATGACAGTTCGACCTTACGCAAAAGCTTTAGGACAAGTGATGATGACAGCCTCTGTCCTGATGCTTGTCTCACTTACCTGGGAGAGACATTTTGCCATCTGTTATCCCCACCAGTATCGTATTCGTATTCGGACAATTCCCCTTTGGAGACACTTGGCGCGGTACATTGTACCTGTTGTAGTTCTATCCTTTGTTCTTAATATCCCAACTTTCATCAATACCTACAAGGTTTGTACAAGCAATCAGTCCTGGTATTTGATATCCGAAATTCCAACAAAAACAGTTCATCACTCTGTCAGGGATAATTCCACTAGGGAACATAATGTTGGAAAAGCTGCCTTGAGTCAACTTATTTCCTGAGATAAAATCCCAAAAATTGTACGAGCAAATTTTAAAATTAGGTATTTTTTTGCACTGTGGCCTTGGAACATTTTCAATAGCAATAAAAGAAACAAGGAACATTAGGTTGATGAAAAATATTTCTAATTCCTAAATAGTTTTTACTGCACAAAGAGGACTTAGAAGGCTTGTTAGAGGAAAATACAGAGAGGTCCTTTGAGACCTCCATAAAAGTCCTCATGAAGGCCTGAAAAATAAGGCTTCCACTTCTTTTGCATTTAGTATGTAGGAAGTGTATGTAGGTAAAAGCCTGTACGAGGCAGGGTACATACTTTAAAAAGACAAGGCAGCACTATTTGTACGATTACTTGACTTGATTTAGTACTTCAACTGTCTTTACACAGCAACACAGCATTCGCGAAATAGCGATAAGTCGTGCGTGACTCCAAAGTTTTGAAATTGCTGATGCTGCAATGTCTAAAAGTCTTACGCATAGCAGAGCACACAATGTAATCAAATTTTCACAAAAAAGCCTCCTTTTTTATCGAAAGATAANACACAGCAACACAGCATTCGTAAAATGGCGATAAGTCGTGCGTGACTCCAAAGTTTTGAAATTGCTGATGCTGCAATGTCTTAAAGTCTTACGCATAGCAGAGCACACAATGTAATCAAAGTTTCACAAAAAGTCTTCTTTGCAATGTTTCGTTTATTTTTTTTTAGCAAAGTACAAGATTGCAAATAGAACTTTTCAAATATCGTTTGATAATGACATGATAATGATAGACGCAATAACAGGCGTCGGTGGTATAATGGTCAGCATAGTTGATCCGGGTTCGATTCCCGGCCGACGCAAGTTCCTTTTTACTGTACTATGAGAGTATTTGGACAATTTTACAAGTACAGTGATATTCGCAAAGATAAGTTTTATTTACGAGGGTCATTCTTTCTCATATCGCGCGGATCTGATGAAAATAACTCGGATCGGAGCCCTCGGACTTGCAGCCCAATTTTGTTAGAAGCGGCGAACTGAAAGATAGCCTCTCATTTATTGCCAACTCAAAACGCTTCTTTTGAGAAGATAAAAACATCCAAAAAGAAAGATCAAACATCTCCCGAGCGAAAATTTGTTGTGAAGAATGGCCCCGAGTCCCTTAAGTGTAATAGCGTCTAGACTGTAAGCAATACAAATATTGGATTCGTTACAGACTTTGGCAATTTTGGAAGAAAACAGCCTCTACTTGACCATCTCGTTTCACTATCGACTTTTTCACCCATTGTTAACAACTTGCATTGCACCACTGATCATTCTGTTCTGCATGAATATCCGGATCTATTTGGGTGTCCGGAGATTGCAACAAAGCCAACAACGACGTCGACAAAATCAACAACATGCATTGCAAAACGGAAATTCAAGACAGGGTAGCAAACAAGGGACAAAAGACAAAAAAGAAATTCAAATGGCTGGAGTTGCAGTGACGATTGTCTTGTCTTTCGTGGCCCTCAATATGCTCCGTTTGATCGTGGGTTTTCACGACCTGGTTGACATCCAACAAATTGCTACTTGCTACAAACATGAAGTTGAATTCATGCGGAGTATGGACTTTTACACATTGGATTCCCTATCTAGATTTCTGATGATTATCAATTCATCCTGCAACTTTTTAATCTACGTCAGCTTCAATGCCAACTTTAAGGTAGTAAAGAAAAGTTATGCTGTAAAGTTAGGAGGCTCATAATTTCCTTTCTTTTGTGTGAACTAGAAAGGCTTCAATGATCTTATAGGCCTCAACAACCTTGTGTGTTGTAAAGATCATCCCAGAAGTGACTCGATCAATGTGGACGTGGATGCTTCAGACAGCGATGACGACAAGGAGCTTGGGGAACAACAAATCACAACAGGTATTTCAATATTGAAAATTCCTCCCTACATTGATTCCATTCAATTCCATACTTATCGATTGCCAATAATGCGATAACGCTCGATTCTTCTCTGATGATTTATTAAGATAAGAGCTTCCATATACCTACCATTTGCTATTTCCTACTGATTAATTCAATATACTTTTTCAGTACCAGATATTGGAACAAATGGGGTCAACGGAACCAATATTGAGGAGCATCCAGTTGAAATTGTTTGAGAGACAAATACTCATGCGTACATTAGTTTTGATGTTATGTATTCAAATAAAATTTGAAATAAAATGTAGTACCTGAGTGTTTGAAACCACTGAAAAGTTAAGTTTACATCCCAATTGTAATTGAACGATTTCAATCAAATTACAAATCTGCAGGGCCAGGAGTACCACGATCTAAAAAGTCAAAGGTTTGGAAAGGTTGCGTTAGAATGTTGCTAAACTTTCCGCTTATAACAAGTTTGCATTTTCTTCACAATTTAGATGCATCACATTCAAATGGATGGAATCTAAAGTGTTTTGTACAATCTTTCTTTGCTAAAAGGGTAGAGCATAGATGCATGCATATTTGAAACCTCTGATCGATCCCACGCACAGTAGTTGTGGAAGCATAAGAGTTTCCAAAAAGCCTTTGATGCAGCAGCTCAACAACAGCGATTTTAACTCCCACTCAACTCTAATTGATCATCAAAGAGGAGGTGGAGCCAGAATTTGCATAGGTCAAATTCATTATGCAAAAAATGTTACACTTTAACGAGGCAAGCCAAAAGAAACAAGTTATTACAGCATTTGTAACGCCATTTTTTGCATCAATAAAGTAAGTTGTCTACACTTGTTTCTTTATGGCTCAATTCACATGCTAGTACAAAAAAGTAAAAAATATTTCTATAATATTGGAAACTTTTCTCCTTGCTTGACTTTTACTGTTTTTTTGCCACTTCAATTTTTTTTCACAAGAGGCAATTACATGAAAACGGGTGTTGCCGAGCATCGCGTATTTTCTTAGAAACGTTGGGTGAGAAAAGGGCATCAGCATCTGCTAGCCATCATTAATCTTCTTCGCAGTCCCTTGATCTCTCTATGCTTCATCAGCTAGGAGTTGGAAAGCTAACTGAACGGAAATCGGAATAATGCTTGCGAAGAGAGAAGCAGAAAATCCAGAGTCTTTGTACTTTTACCGATCCGGAAAAACGGCGGGGGAAGCTAGGGATCAACATAAAATGGGAAAGGGTAGAACTTTTTGCTCGTTTCCATCTTTTAGTATATCGCCTCTCATTTATACCTACAAAACTCAAATTGACGAATCAAGTCAAAGTTTTTCATCGCATTCACAAAGATGGAACATCATTTGGCATAATTTGCAATTATTGGACAAAACCACATTTTGAGGAGGGAAACCTTCGTCATCTCCCCTATTTCCCCCCTTGCTTGACTCGTTCGATAGGATTTTCCTTACAAAAATCCTGGTAGGAAATAAGAAGGGTGCGTGATATCGAACACGTGAGCAAAAATGTACCTTCTGTTGTTTATGACACTACTTTTCCCGCTTTTAGCGTTTAGTGGAAAGGATTTGGAAAGATTTCTGTGTATGTTTCTTTAATACTTTGAAAAGCTAGAAACGAGGAAAGTATATTTCACAAACTTCCGTTCACTAACAGGAAATGAAGAAAGTTTAGATGTCATCCCTTGAAAGTTTCAAAGTAATGTGTTGCTTTTAGGCTTTTAGACTACATTGTAAACTTCTATGTTTTGGGGCCTTCATTCCTTGATTTACTTTACGATATTATGCAGGCCACGCCATCTACCCCATATTGGTAAATTATAGATGCCCTCCTAAAATAATCCCTTCAGGTCTGCACACCTGGTAAAACGTGATCTTCTTGCTACATTGATAAATAGACATCTGTGGGAGATTTTCGTCTCCTAATCTACATAGAGATCTGCTGCTGTATGTGGATTGTGGAGCTGCATCCCATTAGTTGCAAATGGGAGGACAGGGGACTGGTTATTTTCACACAAAACAATGCTCTATCTAAATAGAGTGCATACGGTTAGGTTAGGGGAGAACGAAACATGTGTACACATCAAAAGTTCTGCGCGAAGCGAAGATTGATCGAATAGCCTTTACAGTAACTCCTCTACTTGGTCAGATTCTAATCTTCCATCTCTCAATTTAAACAAAAAGGTTCGAATATGGTGAAGGTTTCAATTTTGGTTTTGCTCAAGTTTTGGTCCTTCCAAATCAATAACAAGTCTTATCAAAAACTACTGAAGTCTCAATTAAAAAGTGCAATTCTTTTAGCTCAGACCCCACTGGTACAATTCCTCCTTGCTCCACTCGAAATTCCAAAGTTGGCAAATGCGCAGCCTTCCAACTTTGGA
>LT727924.1:470317-520081 GCA_900157175.1 Oithona nana | reverse complement strand
TTCTTTATCCTCAAAAGTGATTCCCCATCTGTTTCACTCGAATATCCAAAGTTGGCAAATGCATAGCCTTCCAACTTTGGACCCCTAGTCCCCTAGTCCCCTACGAATCTTAATTTTGTAAAATGATACTTTTTGAGTGATTTTCAAACACTGTGGCAACGTCATTGTACTGCAAGTTTTGGGTTGTGTACCAACTCTTGGTTCCCTTGGGGAATAAGAAAATAACTAATGCAAAGGGTGTCCAAATGTCCAGACTTCTGAACCTAATTTCTGATCACTCTAATGCGTCTGTGCATGCACATGAATAATTCAAAACGATGTGATACATCTGCAACAATATTTGCATTCCTTTTGCATCCCCACTAGTAGAAGACATTGCTCAAAAGACAACATGTCTATTGTTTTCTGCAGTAGTTTATGAAACAATGTCATCTTGTTACAAACCCATTTATCACTAGCATTTAGTCATGACAAACTAACTTCCTTCTTAGATCTTTCTGTAAAAGTTCCTCACGCAGAACGTTTGATTCAAACAGATCCCGGAGCACAGATTAGACAGAATAGTAATGCATTAGAAATGAGAAAAAGAGATCTGATCAAAATCTCTTGAAAAGATCCATTTTTAGGAATGCTTTTTGGCTTCTTCAGCAATGCCAAAACACAGTGTTTTACATTCACTAAAAATGTCTCATTTTGCAACATTGGGCGCCAAAAATCACCAGCAGCACCTACAAGTGCAATTTTTGGACGTTTTTGGCGCGAAAATTCAAATGCCTTGTAAATAAAACGAAGATTACTTCAACAAAAGTGAAAATTCAAATGAGACATTTTTAGTGATTTTTAACCTCGTTTCGAGCCATTATTGTAATATGACGGCGCGGTACTCTATAGTGGCACATTGAATAGAAGAATTGCACCTTTGGGGAATTAAGGAGTGCTGTAGCAGTAATTTTTGCTGATATGGGGAGGACAAGTAGGGAAGACTTTCCCCTGTTCTGAAAAACATTATTTACTGGAAAGTGCCATTAGTGAAAAGGACTTCTGGAACAACAAATAGAAGCGTTTTGCCAATAAAGTGATTGAATAGCTTGAAGCATTTTGAACTTTTCATTGAAGGCCTGTTGAAAAGTTTGCGACGAGCGAGGAGTTGAGGATGCAAGCGAAAAAAATCTTGAAGGAGATGCTGTCTGTGTGTCCTCGAAAAACACTGAAAGCCAGAGGGAAAATCTTTGAAATGCTCAAGGCAACTCTTTGACATCTTTCTGCAACCTTTGGCAACATCATAAGAAAACCTTTCCAAAACAATGAAAGCAAACTTTCAGAGCTCTGATGCGCGATGCAAAAGCCAAAGCCACTCCTCGCAAATGGCATCAAAGAATAATCCTTTCAACATCTGCGTCGAAGCAAATATAGTGTTTGAAAATCATTAAAAAATGTCTCATTTTACATTTTGACAAGTGAATGCTGAATTAAGCATTTTGAACCATTTCATTTAAAGAAAACCAGAATTATTAGATGCTGTACGGTTATAAGATACTCTAATGTAGAATGAATCTAGCTACTGACTGCTCGTATTTTTTGCTCAACCTGTTTTTACGGAAGATTGGATCAGCATAAAAGAGATCTATTTTTTGCACCGAAAAAGAAAAACTGCATTTCAAAGGATGTCAAGGGTCATGTATCATATTCAAAGCAGTAGCGAGCAAAAGCTGTACTGCAATTTGAAATGAACATGAATAGAATCTCAATTTTTGAATTTTCGCACTTCAGTCGATCTCTGACATCTTCTCTGCTAAAAGAATATTTTCGTATAGCTTTTGACCAAGGAGTCTAGGGGATTCTTATCGCGCTTCGCAAAGTTTTCTGATGTCTGTTTTTGACGTGTTATGGCAGTAGCAGCAGCAGCGCGAGATCCGCGATGCGAGAAGACGAGAGGGGCTTTGGAGAGCTTCCAAATCGAGTGTAGTGCGAAGATCGGAAATCTATCGAAAATACCCTCATTTATAGCTTCGACCTACTGAGCAGAGTGCTATTGAAAATTCCCTTCATTTGCTAGTTTTTTGCCTTAGCTTCAACTATCATCTAGAATAATAGAGCAACACACCTACGCAACCTAGCGCGTGGACTCGATGGCGTTGGAGTGGCAGTCTTGAGTGACGCACTCTTAGCGCTCTTTTGCGATTGCTACTGTGCTCTTAGTTCTCGGCTTACTCTTCATCCAAGAGGAACCAGTGAGCAGTTGTGTCCATCAGTGTTTTGCTTCTCTTTCCAAAGTTCTTGAAGACAACTTTTCTGGACGACGGACAATCTATTTGGGTACGTGTAGTTAGTGCCTAACGGCCTAACTTTTCATTACTGTTACGCACGATCGCATTTTCGTCCGTCCGTCTGCTTTGCAAATCACCTGCTGTCGCTGTCTGTCAATTTGAGCCTAGAAAAAACTTTTCCTTTTTCATCAAAAATGTGATGAGAGTTTGTAGCTCAAATCCTTGAAAGTTCCCCTATCGCGCGCATTTCAATTTGTGTGCGAGTCTCCCACAAAGTTTGAGTCGAGTCTAGAGTTCTGGCAACACATTTGTCCTCTACTCCCACATCTCCTCAAGTGCAATTAGAGCGCGTGTTACGCCTTCAATTTTCAATTGCAAAATAAACAAATGGGCGGAATGAAAATGGGAGGAGAAGAAAAGAAAAAGTAATCCTACTTCACATGCATTAGAACTGTACTTAAGCTTTGAATATATTTTCCACTCTATTATTCTTCCTTATACTATTCTGCCCATATTTGAATAACAAACATATAGCCTTGTTTTTCTCCATTTCGAAAAGACTAGAAATGATTTATGGTAGGTACATGTAATAGCATAGACTACAGAAGCCAATAACTTTCAAAGAAAGACTGGAAGATATGCGTGAATAATCATATGAAAGACTAGCCCTTTTAAGCAATTAGATATTAGCCTTGTGACAACATGATAAATACTTCATATGGACAGGTCCAAAAAAGGTCGGACGCCTTTCTGCCTCATTTTTCTTTCATGCGTCGACATTATTATTGGCAGTAGCCTAACTCTTCAAAGCCTCGTTTAGTTTCTGTGTGCATGCATTTTGCATATTTCTAAATCTGAGTTGTTTCTGAAGCCATAGTTGTTTCACAGATGTTTTTGACTATACAAGAGTTCTTTGTGAGTGCAGTCAAATGAAATATTTTTATGGTTTATTCATGCCATTACTACACCATAAAATTAAGCGCCCACTTGTGTATAGAGAACCCCGTCTTTTTATGGTAATGGAAAAATAATTGAACAAGACATCTTAATGTTACCTGCCAACTCATGTGTGCATTACTTATTCATTGACCAAACATCTACGATGATGAACAGTAGAATAAGCACACGAGAAACGAGAGAAATTCCTTGACTTGCTTCCTTTTCTCAAGATTGACTGAAGTTGATAAATCCGAAGACTTTTTTTGCTGCGCTTCACTCTCGGTTTTTTTACGCGTCACAAGTGAAAGTCGACATGTTGAAGAAGTAGCGAGAGAAGTATGAGAGATGAGCTACGTCAGGCCTTGGGAAAAATCTGGAAAAGCTGCTTCCATTTGGCTACTACTTCTCATGCTACTGCAGCAGCTAAAGCTGTTTTATATTCGCCCAGGAGATCAATTAGTTGAGTGAAATATGACAATGGCTGTAAGAGTATGCAATATACACATAGTAGCATAGGACCTAGACGGGAAAATGCTGGCAGACAGCCAACAAAATTGAAATCTCGCGGATTTCTGTTCCTACTTTCTAGCCTAGTACATACTTTTCCTGTGCTCACTTTTCAGTTGTGATTGAGCTTCCATGTTATAAAGTGCTGTGCTTATTTATATCTTGACAAGTGAAAAGAAGAGAAAGGTACAGAAAAAAGTAAGTAATGAAACATGCACAGTTTCGTGACATGGTCATCCGATTATCAGTGCCTAATTGTAACTAATGTGAGACATGGAAGTAATTATGCCTACGCCCAAAAGAAAAAAAAATGTGCATAGAAATTAGAGCTTTTTCAGGAAAGAAAAGAAATATTGAATCTGTGATAATAAAATCATTGCAAAAAAATCTTACCTATTTTGTAAATGGAATGCATTTTTTTCTTGCTTGGATTCAATATTAGGTAGTAGGTGCAGAATCGGTTTATCGATAGAAACCATAGAAACTAAAATCTTTGAGGATTCTGTCATCTTCTTCTTTCATGTGAAGCTAGAAAGTAGAATAAGAGAAAAGGAGGTTGTTGAAAAATTCAAGCTTTGTCAGCAAGTGGAACCTTCTTTGTTTCGCCATTGTGTGTGTGGTGATGTGACATTTCCTTTCCTCTAAGTGGTAGTAGTGCTCTCTCAGATGTAATCACTCTGGTCCAGCAAAAAACGGCTACTACTTTCACCATGTTTTAGTAAAAAGCAGCCAGGAACTCAGGAATTTGCCGCCTTCTTGTCAATCTTGAAAAATCTTTCACTATAAAGCAAACAAGAGAATGAGAAATTGCAGCTAATGAACACATGGGCCCAAGTTTTTCCTCACCTTGTCTGTCTTCTTGGCCCAAGTTCAAGCCTTCTTGAAACTTGTTACGCCCTTCTCTGATGCACTTGCAATGGTTTTTGGCACCTTGCTCTTCCTTATTGAAAAACCTGTTTTCAGTGCTGACGTTTGTCAAAGAGTTCTTTATATAATCTTGGTTTTATTTTCGATTCAAGTTTTTACTTTTTTTGACGTGGAAATTGCGCTAAACAAAGTTCTCAGTTGTCGAGCATGAGCCCCTGAATCTGAAATAGTCTTTACGAAGCGATCTTTTATAGTCCAACGAGTTTGCAAAGTTTGCAAAGCGTGCAATACTTAGGTAATTAAAATTCTGCAATTTCTGCAGGCCAAATGATCTTTAAAATTCTTTTACGTTAACTAGGATGACTTACAAAATGCAGCTTTTGTACTTTTGTTTCTGGGGTCCACTTTAAACTGGTCCGCGCTTTTTGAAAAACAAAACAATACATGCTGAGTTCTTTGATGCTGAGCTGAGCGTTTTAGCTGTCGACCGCCGTAACAACGTGCAAAAAACAAGAGTTGATTGAAGTAGAAATGTGCGAACAACTTGGCTTTCGGACGTCTTTGCCAGTGCTGCCAACTAATTGGCCACGTCTCTCAAAATTGATTAGAACCGACAAATACAGACGGCAGACTCATCACTTTCTGGTTTTCCAAAATAAGATTGAAAAACCTACGCAAATGTCGAGTGTACAAATTGACGGGGCCGGCGATGGAACCAATCTCAAGACTGATCCATTAGGTGTGAACTTGAGAACCAAGCCCAATTTTACCTTTTTTCAACCATACCAATTACGGACGGAGTGCGGGCCTAAATGGGCGTCAATGTTGACTTTGCCTAAAAAAATAATTCCTTTTACAATTCTTTTGATTCTTTTCAATTCTTATTCAATTCATTTTACAGGTTGTCAGTGTCTACCCGTGGGTTTTCATTATGATGACCCCGCAAAAACGTCGAGCTGCCGGTGGAGGAGGTGGTTCACCAACGCGTTATTCAATTCTTTCCGATCCTCGACTGAGTCAATTATTTGCTCTGTCGTCTCAGCTAGAGGCTTTAGCTCAGAGCATCGATGTCCAGCCGCCAAATTCCAAGCCGGAGCTGCCTCCTAAGCCTATCCAGCAGACTTTTGTAAATAACAACAATGGGATCCAAAGCCCATCAAATTCCACTTCGCCTCCTCCGCCAATACCACCAAAGTTTCAAAATGGAGGGGAAAGATCTTTGGAAGAAAAAACTTCTGTCAAGTATACACGTTTAGAAGAAGACCAGGTGGAAAACAATGCTGTGGTTCTTGGTAAGTTTTTACTGCTTCTAGTGAACTGTCACAAATGCTACAAAGCTTTGTAGACATATTTTGTGACAGTTCGTGCGATAATAATACTCTTTGCTACTTTTTTAGTTGAAAGTTTTTTCCCACGTTTTTGAAAGAGCTTTGAATTTAAGACAGTCTGATAAGAAAATACTGGGGCATGCTGCTATCTTCATAATGTCCTGTTTTGAAACGGCTTACACTACTGCACCGATTTACAGCCTCAAGCTTGGAAAAAAAGAGCTGCTGCAGGCAGGCCCAAAACAATCTAAAGAACAACAACTGTCGTCGTTCCTTTTCAACATAGCTGCAACAATAGCATCAGCAGGAGCTCTGCTCTGATGTGTCAAAACAATGCAAAGTTTTCTACACTAAAAATTGATTTCCAAAAATGCACAAAACTACAATTCAAAAGTTTTGCAATGGTTCTGCTATCTTTCAAAACAAGGCTTGAAGCCTACTTGTACTGAAGGCCATTTGCAGAATACAATTTTTCATCTCTTACCTACTTAGCAAACTATCCAATTTTGAAAGTAGGTGGAATGCATTTGACCATCACCATTAAATTCATCTCCTCACAGATTGAACCCAATTTTCTCTCCCCTCGTCTTCTTGCAGAATCCGATGAGCTTATCAACATTGCACCACCCCCTCGCTACTCTACAATTAGTGACAGTCATATGTCAACCTCATCCCAAGGGGCAGAATCTACGCCATCTGCCAACTCATTGCTTTCGGAATCTGGAGAACTTGAAGTACCTGCTACAGGTAGTTCTGAATGTAAGGAAACTCCAACATCAGAGGCGGAATGGCAGGCCAGATGTGTAGAGCTGGAATTGGCCTTGCAGAAATTCCGAGACCAAGCACATAATATCAGAAAATTGCTGAGAGATAAGGTAAGATCACTCCAATACATTTGAAGCAAATGATCCTTCCAAAATGTAAGTCAAGGTTTAGGAAATGGTTGGTCTATTTTCGAGACCCACTTTCACTGGTGATGACGTTTTGTTTGAAGGATGCGAAAAAAGGGAGTAGAAAGCCGAGATGAAGCCAAGAAGACGTGTTCTGACTCCCTAAAAGCACTATTTCAAGGTCTCTTTCCCCTTTGTTGTTAGAGATTAGCATCTTGATAGCTTCATTTTGTCATTGAGAGTGTGGCAAAAAAAAATCACTTGGCAACTTTTGTTCTTTTGCCTAAGGGAATTTTTAGAGTGTTTCCTTCTCCTTTTAGTATCTCTTTTGCATTCTTGCAGAGTAGGCCAAATCATCTATTCTATTTTTTGCATGTCAGGCCTAAATCCACTAGTAGTGTCTAGACAAAATGTCAGAAAAGCATTTATTCTCATATTATATCTAGTAGGCCTTCCCTTCTCTCGAGTTCTCCTATATCCTTTTCTTATTTTGGCCTTTTCGCTCAACTTCTTCTTCTTTCAAGTTGTTTTTGGCCAAACAAACACATTCTCAAGATTTCTGAGAAAAGCATGGCGAAATTGGCGAAAAGCGTGGATTGAAGTTTGAAGTAGCAGCAGGAAAAGCACTCTAGCCCTAGCAGTTGTAGAATTTTCGATGAAGTTCAAACTTTCAAATGGAGGGGTATATATTTCCTTGCTTCTTCGTTCAAAGTTCTTCCAAAAACAAAGCTGTAGTAGATGTGTACTTCAGTTGAGGGAAAAGCAGAGGCACTGATTTATTTCCCTCCTTCTCTGTTCCCTTTTCTACCTCTTAAAGGTTAGCTACAGTTGGCCCAAATAAGTACCTATGTTTCTGGCTTCTTGACTACTACTGCTTGTTGGATGGAGAGACACTTCATTAAGAAAGGAAAATGCATTTTGTATAGAACATAATGGGGTTGAAAAGAAGCTTTGCTAACTTTCAGAACTGAGCTACTCAAAAACATGCATTAACTACTCTTTTCAAAACCACTCATGTTAGTAGGCCTGATATTGTTCCTCAAAAGTTTTTGTGTTTTTAGAAAGCTTGTTGGTGGAATTGGAGATGTACTTGAGAATGAGAAGGCAATTGAAACCAAGTGCTCTAAAGTGCAGCTTTTTCAAAAGCAAGTTCCTCGCATGAAATTGGAGTTAAGCTACTTTTTGGCGAAACTAACATTCCTTGTGTTAATCTACTCGTCACAAAACTTGGCAACTCTATCACTCTTTTGATGATAACTTTTCCTGTACTAATTTTGTAAAGTCTTCTTCTCAAAAGAGAAAGAGGGAAAAATATTAGGTGAGTGGGTGGGGGAAAAAAGAAACTCTACGCTACAAATATCATCTTTTAAAGTCAAAGAGCTGAGCTTTCCTGTTGGATGTGAGAACTGAGAACTGAAGAAAAAGGTCAAAGCTGCAGAAAGTGCTTAACGCCCAATTTAATGTGAATTGCGGGGTATGACTCTGTATTCTGTAAGCACATTTGTCTTGAAAAAAGCAGGAGATAGAATACTTTAACCCCCAACCCCTTTAGATCTATTTAAATGATTTACACTTTGTAGAAAAGTTGAAATTGAACCATTTAGAGAGGCAGTTCAAGAAAATATATTGTGTCGTTGTGTCGTCGTCCCCTTTCGCCCCTCTATAGCAGGGCTTAAAGTTTTGTAAAACATGGGTTTCTAAATTAAAGTCTCGCTGGCTCTAAACCAGGAAAGAAGCAGCAGCTAATTGCTTTTAGTGGAAGAAACTTCTGACATACTCTCTGTTGAAATGGGAGAGGAAATTGCAGAGGAACCAGATCCTTAATTCATGACAGATAAGATGTGAAAATGGTAGCCAGATTTTAGCATAATTCCATGTCCTTCTTCTCCCACTCTCTGTCTAGAGTAGCAGTGGAGTTGTAATACTGCAGAATGTGTCATATCATTTCAAGGAGTGTAAGGAAGGGGGGAGGCAGGAAATCCAAAGCCATTAGAAATACAAGTTAGCATTGGACCTCCTGCTTGCTTCTCTACAAGGAAACATAGTACTACGCACTGCGACAAATTGCGTCTCATACCGAGAAGACGACACTTTAGGCCTTGCTATCCAACTGATGATACTAATAGCACTACTGCTGGTGCAAATTCTGCATTTGAATAGTCTTAGCGTGTCTCGCTTTTTTTGGTGCATCATGCACCAGAACAGTCTTTAGCATTTTTGTCAATCTGGTGATTGTTACAGTTGACCCAATTGTCTTGATTTGAATGGCCATTGACCACCCAAAAAGTCTTCCTTACAATGGTCACATCTGGACCACAAGTAAACTGCTGTTGCATTTCTCTTAGCAAGAAAAAACACCTTAAGCAAAAGTTTTCTCGCTCATCTGTAGTTGTCACTTTCAATAACGTTTGGCAACTTTTTCCCTCGCCATAGTAAGTCTTAATGAAAACTGTTGATGATGGTCAGCAGGCAGGAGGAGGAAATGTCTGTTTCTCGTGTCAGGATCCAGGATCAATTGGCCGTTCTTGACCCAAATCGTGGCTCATCTGAAGGACTTGCTGCACGAGAGAAGATGAGTGACAAAACACACAAAGATTGAGGTAGCAACATAACGCAAACTCCGTAGGGAGTCACGTTCCCTCAAAGAGCTTCTATGGTCCATTTTAGAAAGCAGGAAAGTCCACAGAAGCTGAAATCTGAGCTCTCTCTCTGGAATTCTTCAATTGATAATTGAATTGATTGCACTACGTGCATGACTTTCCTATTGGGAAAACGAAGGAAAAAAGAAGTGATGTTTGACATTTGAAAGCATTCCAAACATTTCAGGAGGGCGAGAAAGCAGTCAGGGCGCAAAAAAATGACTACTTGTTACTGATGTTCGACACACAGTGATCGCATTCCATTTATCTTTTTTCTCCCAAGAGCATAGCTTCACGAGTCTTCCTGGAATCCATTTATACATAGTGCTTCATTCAGGATGCAGGCAGGAAATCCAGTCTGTAGACGAGGCACTACTATACCAAAAGTACCTCAATCGCCTCTTGGACATGAATGAGGCCACAAAAAATTCCATTAAGGCAGTAGTTGGGGGACCCTAGTTTTTGAAAGTAAGCAAGGGTCCGCCGATGCCATCCAAGATTTTCTTGCAAGTCATTATGACAAACATGCTAGTGTTGACACGAGGGAATCAATTTTCGGCCAACGACAAAAGCTCCCTCGCCACAAATTGTCTTTTTAGAATGCTGTACTATCAAAAGAATGACAAAGCAGAAAAAAATATTATGCTTCTTTTATTGACTACATCACAATTACTTGGTGGTCCTTTGATGAGCTTTTAATATTATGGTGGGTTTGTTAGTTAGTCTCTTGGGTAGATTTCCTGCAACCATGGTCGCATCAGGTACCTTCCATTTTGATAAGTTTCAAAATACTTGCTGACACCTAGATTTGTGATTCTTTTTTGAAGTCTTTCCTCCATTATAAGCTCTTCTTCTGCCAAGTACAATAGTTGGTCATAAATGGTATTGGCCTCAATGGTATCTATTAGCACAAGGTAATAGGGGGAATCATCATCTGCTTTTGAAGCTTCAGGGGCTTTAGGAGTCTCGTCCCAACCAACTATGACGCCTGCCGCATTATTTCTTTTGCATCTGACAATTTGACCTACTCGGTAAGTGACCTGAAATCCGAAAAGTATTTCAGAGCAACTTTTCAACGTTGTTGCAAAGCAAAGGAGACTCAACTTTACGACTATTTTTAATGAATGTCTAGTTTGGAAAAAAGACAAAAGAGAGATAAGCCCTCTTTTTCCTCAGTCAATGACCTGACTTGACAAGAAAATATAAGTTTCTTCTTAATCTTAGTTGATGATTCAAATGAAGGGATTTTCTTCCCCCTTTTTTTCTAAAACTTGAATACCTTATTGGGATGTACCAGTCTTGGCTCAGGAGAAGTGCCATAGTACCCTTCTTCAGTTAAGGGCCGATCTGGGTCCACAAAATTATCTTTTGTTTTGTCTTGAGTCACTTCTTTGTTTTCATTAAAATCTGCAGTAGATATTCTGTCTAGCCATGTTTGCCACTCAAGCAACAAAGTTTCACACCTTTTGAAAACTTTCCTCTTGAAGTGTTGAAAGTCCACTTTGTTTGACAGGTAATACTGAGTTCCGATGCCCAAAAGAATGATGAGAATCACCACTTGTTGTGACATTTCCATTTTCAGCACTAGCACAATCGCAAACTCTCCCTTTCGTGCACGGTGTAGTAGTAAGTCAGCTGTTGCGCAGCTCAAACAAAACGTGTGCAGTCTACTTTGTGACACGTACGTCTAACTAGTGTAGATCTGACGAAACGGACAAGAAGGGCGCAAAATCGATACCTTATTTGACTAAAAATACCTCTTGCATGCTATGCTACGTATCATAATAAAAGATCCTCGCTCGTAACGCTCGTAAATTTCGAGGCTGTGTGTTATTTGTGTCACATACCTTCCAACAATATTATGTATCTACTTACATACTGCACCTCCTGTTGCCTTGGCCACTGTCCAAGCCATTTATTATGGGATGAAAAATGGTCCAAACCACCAGAAGTTCTTGTGTTCTTCTTGTGGTAATTGCCTAGGATGCATCCCAATTCTATCTTGTCTCATTTCCTTCACAGTAGCGAAAATCTAATTATGCCCAGATGAGGTCAAGTCTTACACTTGCCTTAATTACTTCTTTCAGATGCATTTTTTCTCCTCGTTTCTCTACTCTAGATGGGTAGTGTCCTTGTCGAAAACAATATTGTCCTTTTTCTATCTAAATGCAAAATGGGGGCTCGGCTCCTCGCCTATATGTGAAAGGTCACCCCTTTGATTCCTCTCACATCAATAGGCACTAGGCATATGTGTGTGAGTATGCATCTCCAATGCATCTTTTGGATGATATTGCATTTGTTCAATCGGTCCCCCATATTCTCAATTTTTATTAGTATTACCTTTCCGGCATCACGCGTGGGTCTCCCAAGCTTTGCAGTAAAAGCAGTTAAGACAGGAGAGGGGTTGTTGTTTTTCCAGCATAACCCCCAAAGGTAAACAGATGTGTAGAAATGTCTCTAAAGCGGAAAATCTTGTAGAAAGCGGAAAAAAGAAATAAAAAGAGAAACAGTAAAAGCGACACTACATACTCTGTACCGGTACAAGAAAGAATGAAAAAAAGTTATCTGCAATATCATCCGGAGTAAGGTTGAGTACAGGAGGGGGAGAGAAAAAGGCAATCATGAACTTGCAACCGAGGAAGATCTGTCTCTCCTGCGAAACTATCACAAAAAGGAGAAGGAAGGAATCCCATACCCATTGTTTTATACCACTATGACTTTCGTAGCTTGGAGTATTGAGGGGATCCTATGCCGAAATTCGTTCCGTGCGGAGTCCCATCTCTTGCCAAGCCATTTCTTAGGCTTTTCTTGATAGCTTCTGCCAGAAAGAGCAGCAAAAAGTTACTGCTGCGCTTGTTACTCTCGTGACCTCTATAAGCTGCAGAAAAATGATAGATGGCTATTAGTAAAAGCTCTTGAAGTAGATACAAGTAGCCTAGTAGCAGCAGGGCTAATTGACTCGTCCTCCTTTTTGAAAATTGATGATTGAGAAGAATTTCTCTAAGGACGACGTAAAGCACTTGTTTCTCTTCTTCATTGAAAAAATAAGGGACATTAATCTCTAGATGTCTTTTTGTTCCTTAAGACATACCAGATGTGTCTTTTTCTATTCACAAAAAGTAATGGGGGAATCGTTTTTGAAGAGAACAAAACCACAAGAAGAGGAGCAGGACTCTGCTCCTCTCTACCCATTTTCTTTTCCTAAGAATAATGCACTACTCTATCTCAAACAATATCCGTAATTGACTTTCTCCCCTTCTTCTTTCCAGTTTTTCCTGGTTTGGGCTAGGGTTTTTTTTTCAAGAAAAATGTCCCTTATATGATTTTCCCCTTTTCTCTGAGTTTCTGCAGATTCCTTGATTCCAAACACATGTTCGACTTCCCACATCGTTTCACCCGTCAAATCATTCTCAGAAAAGTATCCCAACTACGTAGAGCAGCATCGAGTATGCCGAGCTTATAAAGTTGGTCTATAAAAAGACCCAACTCATCTGAAGGAACTGATGCTCCTCAGAATCAGGAATCTTAAGCATTTTTTTCAAGGTGAGAATGATGAATGGAAAGCATTCCTTCATATTCGATCAGACTAGAAGAGCAATACTCAGAGCAGGTGAATAAAAGTAGGAATTTTGAATTTTTTCACCACTTCCTTATTATTCCTGGATTTGGATAAGCCTAGCCAATTTCCTAGTCAATCCCCTGGCGTTTCAGCTACAATAGCAGCTGAATTGGCGCCTGCTGCTACTTTGTGGTCACAGCAGCAGAGAGTGAAAGCAGGAAAAAATTGGCAATTTTATGAAGTGATGTCAGTCCCTTGGGAACTCTTAAAGTTCGGGTCCCTTGGGCGTTATCGGTAGAGTACTCAACCTGATTGGTATTACGGTGAACGTACGCAAGCAACCCCCTGTTGTTCTGGCACCACATCTTTCTTAGATGATCATGATGATGAACGGTCTTTGTTCATCCTGTTTCCAGCCTTCGTTCCCTTCCATTATTTTTTGTAGGGAGACACTTCTTCCATTCCTATCTCCATTGCGGCTACTGTTTTTTAGTAGCCTGAGGGAACGCAAAAAAGAAGCAAGCGTCTGGAGAAGGAGCTCCAGATTTTTCATGCTTTCACATACATTGTGATTCAACGCAGACACACAAGAAGAGGCCTTTTATAACAAACTAAGAATAGCTTCAAAGGTCAAGATTATTTTTTCTAAGGCAAGAAGTTGGCCTTTCTTTCCACACAATGAAATATGATACCATCTAAAACACCCTCTAGGCAAAGTTTAATGCAGTGATACTTTCTAACTTTCTCTTCTATTTTTTGCTAGAAAGGTTTCATTTTTGCTGAAGTGGTATACAAGCCCATCTTCACGTCTTTTTAGCTAAAAAAGTTTAACGCATGATATGGCAGCATTAGCTTGATGATGATGGCTTTGAAACGAGGAAAAAACGACGAGAACAACGAAGGGTGGATTTGAGATTGTGAGAGCCTTTCCTAAAAAAAGTTATTTGACAACTTGAGCTGCTACAATGGACTTTTTTTGTCACACGTTTCTCCTCCCCCTAAATTGCGCTCTAGTTTCATAAAATAATAAAAGTCTGACCACGAGCAACACTTTAGGATTAGAGACAGACAAAAAGTAGGTGTTTGTTATTGGATTTTATTGGAACAATTTTTTCATAGAATTGCTACCTCATTTTCACCGGTCAGTGTCCTCATTTATATGAAAAAGTAATTCTTTATGTCTGGAAAACCGGAACAATTGCAATGATGATGTTAGCTATTTATCACTCCACAGGGAATCTGACGTAATAATAAAAAAACAAACAAATCTTTGTTATTAGTTTTGTAGAAATAAGATCTGAATTGAAATGAGATTATCACATCATCAGCAATTGTCACTTCCTTCCCTGCTCTATGATATCAAAACGTCCATAGTTCAGTATTCTTGAGATAGAGGGCGCGCAACTCATTCCAAACAAGTAAGTGAAAGCAACTGACGCCCCCTTTCCACCTTATATCAAACTACACAAGACACAGCATACCATAATTATACGTGACTATTGTCATTTTCTTTCATAATGATGATATGCACTCAAGAATCTTCTATAGGAACAATTCTTAGTGCAGAAAAGAAGCCAAAGTCTCTCTTTAAAAAAAGTGTCCTGGCTTTTGTTATGTTGACTTTCTCTCTGGTGGTATGCAGTTCTTTTAAGGGTTGGTGTGTGTCACAAGATGAGAGCAAAAAATAGTCTTCTCCACAGCTACCACATCTCATTTTAAAGATGAGGAGGAAGGAAGCTGCAGCAAAACATTTCTCATGCATAGATAAGAGCAATAAAGTGAAGAGAGTAGCTTTGGCAAGGGTCTCCTTTCAAGACTTTTGAAATTCATATGAAAAGGAAATCCCATGCTTGACCATGATTGAAGAGGTGATGGCATTGGCGTCCCATGCAAACCCAGACAATTTGTCTTTTGGGAGAAGTTTGCAGAAGTCAGTAGTCAGAAATTGCAATCAAGTGGAAGAAGAGTCAATGCACATTCCTACATTGAAGACGTTCAAGTAGATGAAAAGGAACAGAGTAGAGATCCATGGTAATAGTACTAGACTGAGTGAGTGCTAGAAGCCAAGCTTGACTAGCAAGAGAGTGGTTGCAAATCCCTTCATGATTAAGCTGTCAGAGCTTGACCCGATTCTTTGCACACAGGAGTCACTTCACTATACCAGCATGCAAACCCTACTGTACTATGTTCTTCATGGGATTTCCGCCTTAGAAGTAGTAGTCTTATACTTATCGCGCTACCAGCATCATGACGAGAATTTGGCTGGAAAACTTTCCCAAAGTTGGTCAGAGAAGAGTAGTGGAAGCACCAGGAAAAGGATGGATGCATTTAAAAGTCTTTGGTCTGTAGCTTTAGCTTGAGTTGATATTGGCCTTAATTTTGATGCAGTTCTTCTCTGTGCAACAACACAAGAGGAAGAGGTCAAGTGTTGCAAAATTGAAAGAGAAAAAAAGGCTTCTTGGTAGTGCAGCTCTGCTTCTGGTCTCACCAAAGGAACTCATTTGTCATACGTCGAGCCATTAAGCTTTTTAATCCATTTGCAGTTGCTAGAGTGTGTTTCCAATTTGTCAGGGGCTTTTTTTGCAACACAGCAGCAACACTACCACTTATTATAATAAGTAATCCTACACAAAAGCCGATTGTCCATGGACTTCCCATTCACGCACGAAAAATTGCACACATGTGTGTGTATTGTAAAGTGGGCTAGAGGATCGTGTGTATTTGTACACTTGTCCCTGTAGTAAAGTATCTGTATTGTTGATCCTGGTCTCGTCCCTAATGAGACGTTGTCTTAGGACCAAAAAGGTCTGTCAATAATGAGCGATGATCATAGCAGGGGGAGGTCCCAGATTGCTCTTTATGTATATACAAAAGCTTCTCTACTTTGACTTATGGCTTTTATGCGATAGGCGAAAAAAAACGATCCTTAATGTTGATTAATGATACAACAACATTGGATTTGGGGGTTGTACTACTACAACTTGTAGTAGTACACGCAGTTTGGGCTAATAGCGCTAGAAGCCTTTTTCGTCTCCTCTGAAACGCGAGCGGCGTGCCTAAGAGTGGAGCAGCGCTGCTTTTTACTATACCGCGCGTATTTTTGTTGTTGGTGAAAGCCTCCTCAGTCGCAAAGTTGCATTGGTGCTGTTGGTGTGAAACTCATCTCATATTCATGTGTGATACGAATACTTTTGAAGAAGCAGTCAAGGTCAATTTGGCGTGAAATCGAAGAGTAACTTTGAGTGTGCTTGAATCCCCTCGTTGTTCTAAAGTTGGTGAGAAAGGGTACAATATAAATGGGGCAGCAGAGAATTTTAGAGTGCTTTTCAAAACCCCTTGCTTCTCTCTTCTTTGGTTCAAAACATTGTTTTTGAAAGTTTGAGGCTTTTCCTTCAAACACAGAGCAGGAGGAACAACATCAAAACCTCCTGAAGGAAATGCACTAATGCATATTGAATATTCAAAAAGCAGAGATTTTTGTTCTAGCCCCTCATTCTTCTTCCCAACAAATGCAATTTTATAGACCTACTTTGTCTTTCTTTCAAAGCACTAAAATGTGTGAATCCTCCTTCTTCAAGTGTTTTTGATAAAGAAAAGATCTTCCTGTTGAAAAGATGCTTCTGTGTTGGAAGATTGATGCTTTGCTTACTGCTCCCCAACTTTTTTCTTCTTTGCTTTCTTTCTTCACTTTCACTGTTGGAAACTTCTGTGACTCACTTTGTAAAGCATGATAAATGCTACTAAACAGAGAATGCAGAGAAGGTGTTGTTTCAGAAAATTATCTCTAAAGAAGCTGCAAGGCAAGCCTCGTATTCATTCTTAAGTTCCTGTATGGTATCTCATGCCTTTCATAGTTCTTACAACTGTTACAACTGTTCTGTAAAACATTTGGAATGTCTGCTCTTTGTTTCTTCAAGGTAGATACAAAAACATTATCTTTATTCTTATGCTAAGAATGTTGCATCACACTGTCTTTCATCCACCAAGATAGCAAATCTTTCCAAGAGACGTTGAAATCAGTCTATTTTAAGGCTTAGAGCAAAGTAAACAGAGTAGAAAAGTGAATGTAAACTCTCTTTTGAGTTCCTTTTGGCAAATAAAGTGAGAAGAAAGAAAGGCTTCTAATGCTTTCTTCTGTAGATGACAAAGATCAAGTAATGTAGGTAGCATACTACTGCATCAGCACCAGCATCACCAGATGTTTTCCATGCACCTTTTTTCTGACCTTGTCATTTCCAAACAGCTGCATATCATCATCATTGCAGTACTAGTAGGATGATGATGCCCAATAATCTGCAAATAGTTGGTGAAACTGAAGGTTTTTCTTCCTGACTCTGTTGTCAAGACACTTGACAACTCTTTTTGAGCCACAATGATGACTTTATTGCATGTTAGTTTAGCTTTGCTAATACAACAGGGAGGTTTGTGGGTGGTGTGAATGTATGTATAGAGTAAGTAGCAGTTTCTTCTTTTTTATGAGGGGGCAGTAAAACAAGCACTTCTAGGTGATTTTTTGGAAGGGAGGTAGTGGTGAAAGCATTGCAGGAATCTTCAGCTCAGTATCATCTCTCCACTTTTTACAGACATGTATCATAAATCTCTTTTTGAGGAGTTGAAGTTCTAATTTCCGGAGGTGTAGAGAGACCACAAGATCATACCTTCCCCTTATTTTTTGCTAATTTAGTGAAAGCTTTAGAAAGCCAATTTCAAATGGCAAACATAATTAGAATTGTTGCTATGGAAAGTATGTAAGTGGACCAGTAATTACAACCTCTGTTCTCCCACGCACAACGTCAAAGTTTCCAAACTTTTTTGAAGGTTTGCTGCTACTGTAGTAGGAACAACAGTAAGCAAACTTTTGACGAAAATTTTGATGCGGAGGAGAAAAGCAGTCGAGACTTTTCTGCTACTGCAAAGACTGGGCCACACATAGTCGAAATGACAAAGGCGAAAAATGCAGTAAAATGGTAATGAGGAATTTCCTTGAAAGAAACTTTTACGAGCAAAATCTCAACTGATGCATTCAAGAATTTTCTAGTACATAGCAAATAGTACACGTACAAACTTCAGAGAGTTTTAAAATCGGCTAAAATGTCTCAATTTAATTTCTTTAATTTCATTACATAGATTCCATAGATTCTCAAGAATGGTAAGAACCCATTTTCTTGATTTTGCCAATTTAAATAAAAAAGGTATCAAAATTAGACTTTTTAATGATTTTCAAACACTATGATTACTCCCGCCTCCTCTAAGAAAAAGACAAATCTGCATATAACAAACGAAGAGTTGTAGGAGGAGGATTGAGGAAACGATATGTAGAGCAGGACTTGTGGGGGTCTGTCTCTGTTTTATCTAGATGATAGTGAAATTCTTGCATTTGCTTCTAGTAAATGCATTTTGCATTCCTCTGGCTCCCAACGCATAGAAATTGAAATTTCTGGGCACTAACCTCTGTAGTAATAGTAGTAGCATCAGGTACTACTATGACAAAGAGACAGAAGCAGCAGCCCTTTAAAAGCACATTTCCGAGTGCATTTTGTGTGTCTGGAAGAATGTTTTCATAATACCATCTAGCGGCAAAGTCCTCTTTAGAGTTGTAGTCCTCACTGAAAAAAATGGGTTAGGCTCAAATTTTTGCTTTATCACTTAATCCATAGCCAAAGGCAGAAAAGAAAAGAGAAAGCAGCCTCTTGGAACCGACCAATTTTTGAGGTCATTTAGCAGCCTCGTTTCATTGCTCTTCTCCTCTACTAGAAAATCTAGAGGGAATTCAAGACGAGAAAAAAGGCTGGAGAATCTTCAATAACAATTCCATTAAAGGGGGAAATCGACAGCAGCAAAAAAAGAAGGAAGGAAGAAAGCAGGACTATGATCGTTAGCAACTCTTCTATTTTCAAGTTGAGTGTTTACTGAGATTTTCCTAAAGCCTCCCAGTGTGAGGCCTTTCCGGCGAGACCAAAACCATTAGCAAAACTTTTTTGTTAGCCTACCTTTTTGGTAACATTGTTTAAAAAAACTTATTTATAGGAAAAGGGATCAATATCATCCAACAAAATGTCCCTTGAGAGATTGTTTGCGAATATATAGAAGACAGTAGAAAAAAAAATCTGGTAGTGCCAAGAAGATTGTCTACCACCCCAAAAAACCTGGTTTGAGATTGAATGAAGTAAAAAAGTTCCCTTTTTTTCTTCTTTTGTCCTTTTAGATCAATCTTTTCTTTTTTCCCTTCAGTCTCCTTGACTTTTATATGAAAGAAGCTTCAATAGAAGACTTTGAATCCAATCGTTGGCCAACCGTGATACTTACTTTATGGGCCATGTCATCTGACCCTTATTCTTCTCATAAAGTTCTCTACTTACTACTCAAGTCTAATCTTCGTCTTTTTTATGCATATCTGCAGAGAGCAGCACTTTCTTCTCTCTCTCTCGTTTGCTTCATGCGCTATTTGCGGCAATTTACAACCAGTTTTTGTCTTTGCGGACTTCTCCTCCTTTCACTTGCATTTTTGGCCATTTAGTCTCATTTGTAGCCTCTCTTAATGGCGCCTTTTTTCCGGTTGCCTTTTCTAATAGCAATTGCGGATGTTTTCCAAGGAATTTTGCCGCTACAGAAAGCTTTGTTCGTGGATTTAGACTTATTTTTTTTTGTAACCTAGATCAGAAGATCTAGTCGCACCGACCGTTGATCTTTTGATTTTCTACCAACACAATTTTCTCTACTGTATACTTTTTTGGTAGAGCTTTTTGTGTGCAAGTAATAAGATAAAGCTATCAAATTGTGTACTACTGTTCCCCTAGGCGCGTATTTCTTTTGCAATTTGCAAAATTGTAATTTTTGTGCATTTACAGTCGGTTTTTGTAGCTTCTTTTTGTTACTACTATTCTGTGCTTTCTTTCTTTCCTTTCTTCGACCCATCTTTTTATGGAACAATTGCAATTTTCCAATAAAAGTTAGGAGAGATAGACCATTTAGGTTCAATGCGTTCGTAAGAACGCATTAAACATGACGAACTTTGGGAACCTTTTGGAGTAGCCAGGCGTCGTTTTCCTACTTCTCAATTCTTAGAATTCTTTTGTAGGACAGTCTGGTGTTTGCTTTGCTACTTTGTTACTAGTCTAATATTATTACAGCATTTTTCTTCCTTTGAGGGGATCTCATGATTGCAGCAGTAATAGCAATCACAAAAAAGGACTCTTTGTTGGTACAACTCCAACTCTCAACCTGTACAGCCAGTGGAGCACACGATAATCAATATCCAGAACTCATGTAGGCATGCCTTCAGAGACCCTAAATCAGGGCAATAGTGTGCCACAAAAATTAAAGTTTAATGAAGACAAATGAGTTTGATTTTTTATGAAGGTTGTTGTTGACTAATAATAACAATCATTTATTGTAGGTTGCAACCCCTCAAAACTTGAGGGGAAAAAATCTAGAGCAAAAGTTTTCCATATCTGGTAACTGCAGTCTATAAATGTGCAAAAGCACCACCCATGCTGCCACCGCCGTTTTCTTCATCTTATATGGTGGATAGTAGTTCTACTACAAGAAAGCAGTAAAACGTAAGGTCATATCGTAAATTACAACAAAAGAATTTTCCCTCCCCCGTCTCTTTCTCCACTGTAATTTTTTTCTGGGTTACCAAATGTTGTAAGCCCATTTTTGCTTTAGTAGCTACTGGAGAAGCAAGTTACCAATTAGAGTAGTAAGAAACACGAAAAAATTGAAAAGTCTTTGCAAAATTACTGTCTTAATGAATCTTTGCAAGTCTTTCAACAGAAATTTGTGAAAAGAAGGAAGGGGGAAAGGTATAGAAGAAGTAGAGGTGTAAATACCGGATTGGGATTAATGATTTTCTGTAGTGTTTTTTTCTCTTTTGGTGTTTCATAAGTCTTTTGACATGGGATCATTTTCGTCGTGATTGACATTTTCTCTCTCAAATGACATGCTATCACCAAATATTCCCTAGCTGCCGCTTCCCTACACTTTCACGCAAACATTTGAAAAAAAAGTTTTTTACCACCCCCTGCCATACATATTTCACGCCAAATTGACTGTATTATCAGCAGCAGGAGACAACAAAAAATCATGAAAAACTATCAAGTAAATCATGGAGGATTTTGACCAGGACCAAGAAGAATTTGACAATTTGATACATAAGGTAAAAATCTGATGCATTTTTGTGGGACTAAATACATATTGGAGTTGTGGAAGTGGAACTTGTGGACCATCCACAAACATTTGCATATTAGATAGAACTCTCCAAAATGACATTTCGTATTCCTCTAACGTATTCCGGAAGAATCAGATGGGGTTTACTACCATATAGAGAACCTTATGGTTTAGGGCACCAGAAATAACTACTCCTATCTGGTGAGAAATGTGATCAATCTTAGGCCAAACCATATCACTCCCATTTTTCCTTGAAGTAAAGAGGGAGTAGCAGAGGAATAAAACGATTATTCACATAGATGGCGCTTAAAAAGGATTTGTAATAGTACCCGTTTGGAGCAGAAAAGTGAAAGCAACCAAAAGAGGGCACCAGAGGAATGTAACTTTCCATCTAAGGCAAGCTTTGTGCTGCCACCTATAGGCAAAACTTGGAACTTTTGTACTTTCCAGTTCATACCATAGATGTCCTTCCAAGGCACTTTTTTAGGTAGAATTAGAAAGCTCATTTTTGAAGTAATCATCTTGTGCATAAAAGGATTAATTCATTGATGAGAAACTTTGTAATTTGCAATTTTAAGACTACTTCTGCAGGAGAATATGGTAGTTTCAAACTTTAGTTGGGTGAGAAAGGTAAAAGTCTCGGATTGAAAGCGGGGAAAAGGAGAGCTTTCACTTTTACTTCCATGGATCTCTTGGGGAGAAAGAGGGATGAGTCATCCACACGGTATGAACATAGAGCTGCCAGAAACTTATCAAGCATCATTTTTGCTGCTTTTGTCTACCAAGTAAGCGACATTTTCAGCTTGTCATTTTCGCTTTCTTTTCCTAGTCTTTACGTAGAATATGTCCTAAGGGAAACATGCATCAACTTACTTATGCATGAAGGACGGGTATGTAAAAGTTACTAAAAGCGTTGCTGCTGCAGCTTTTTCGTGTAAAATGGATGTCACTGAAGATTTTATTTTTTGTGCCACCACTTTTGACAAAAATTCTTTCCCAACTTTTAGTGGCATTCAATCATGGTCACTTTAGGTACCCCCTCCAGAAAACCACAAGGAACCAAGAGAAGAAGAAGAAAAGGTTATAAATAAGGTTTTCTCTCAGACAAAGAGACATCTTCGTGGACATTTATTTTCAGCGTCTTTTTAAGCGCGAGCTCAAGGTACTCGCACTTCTACATGTTTGTATTTTCTTGTTCTTGTCCTTGTTGTTCTTTCACAATTTGTCAAATTGGTGTAATTTTACGCGTTTTGGTGTAATTTTACGCATTTCTTAGATTACCAAGATTCTTAGCTTCTCAAAATTCTTAGATTTTAAAAAGTTTTAGATTTTTAAAATTCTTTGATTTTCAAAATTCTAAGATTTTCAAACTTGTTAACCTTTGCTCGCGCTCATAGTTTGAAAAGTTTCAAACTTTTTTCATCTAATGCTCTATCTCATTTTGGTGGGTACAAGAATTACTTCGAAATAGTTTTTTGTTGAGTGAATGAACAAGACTATAAATGTGCCTTACATTTCTATTAATGTACCTAAAGTTGATCAAGGAACAACGATAATTATCGAATCGATATACTGCGTACTTTGTTCTTCATCAGAGGTAATTTGGCGATGGGATCGATAGATAGCAAGAGAAACTATCTTGGCACTCAACTTTCGTGATTTGTCAAGTCCAAATCCATGGCTCAAGAAACTTGGTCTATAGTATAGAGAAAAGAGACAAAGAGAGCCTAGAGTGCATGCACTCGTTTTCCATATCTTTCCAGTCGAGTATCTCATTATGTCTCTCTCGCACTATTGCAGTAGAGCTCTACTGCAATTGAATGAAGACATCTGTCTCAATCAATTTTCTGATCGGTTGCAAACTCAACATCAATTTGGGATTGGCTTTCGAAAAAGTGCAGCTGCAACTGTAGGAACATTTTGTAGTTCTTTGAGATGATTGATAGGAGACTTATGTTCAAGCCTGTATTCGAACGTTTGTTGAGCCTTGCCACGTCGTCCGGCTTGCATTTCCACTCTTTCACGTGCATACAGTAGCTTGACATAAGCGTGACTAGCATCGCCAAACGAAATGCTACTGGCTTCTTTTTTAATGGCACACGAAAAGAAGCAGCGCATGTCTCTAAAAAGCAAGAAATGGAAGCCATTTTGGCTTGAAAAAGTAACGATCTGATAAGGCTAAAAGGCTTGGAATGAAGCTCATTTGCACAACACCAGCAAGACTACCTTTTTTAATTCTCTTGGTGGTGTTGGATTATAGCGCTACTGGCACGAAAATGTACGGGAATTGACCTTCTCAATTAGATTAGAAAGCAAGGTCAAGCTTCAACTTCGAGGGCAGCAGTAAGGTAGCAGCAAAATGATAACAGTAATTACATTACTGCTAGAACTAGTAACCATTACTTTCGCAACGCTTACTACACTGAAGGATCATTTGTTTTATCCCTAGATTTTCCCTGGGCCTGCTTTTCACAATCTTCTCTCTCTCTCTTTGCAGTTATCAGAGTTGGAACAGCGCGTGATTGAGGCCGAATCGCGAGCAGAGGATGCCGAAGGAAAGGTAAGAACGAGATAAGTCTTCATTTGAATATGAAAAGAGTTATGGACACCCTAACTACTAAAGAGTAAAGGGCGTGCTCATTGGCGATAAAGAGGTCAGGTTACTTGGGCAACGCGATGATGCCGCCAATTTCTCACTCTTGGTAAACCTAAGTGCATTTCGCTGTCGAAAGCTTCAGTTCTTCTCTTAGCACTTTGATGATGCACTTCAATGGGGAACCCACTGTACCCGCCCGGGACATCTTTTCACATTTTCATCTAAACGAGACTTTTATGACTGGCCCCAGCGCCCATGGCCGCTAGCTGCCGTTCGCTCATGGGTAGTGTGAAATGTGTGAAGCACTAAAAGGCCGAGGACGAAGTCCTCGTCGTGTCACAGATGGTTCAATTTGTCTCCTTTGCAGACAATTTTCATGATGGTAGAATATTTTCTAAGTGCCTTTCCAAAGTCTAGGGCAATTATTTTGGAGGGAGTCGTGCATGCTACTCATAGCTTCGGAAGGGGCCAATTTTCTTGAAGGTTTTTCTAGGGGAAGAAAAACCGCTGACCTTCGTTGTAATGCGTATACAAGCGGCACCGCGTGAATAAACAACTCCAAAAGCAGCTAACGGAGGGCAAATTAGGGTCCTTCCAATGTGTCTCTTGAGGTACAATCAAGGTAGTTTCTACTGTCGCAACTAGAAGAGTAGCAGCCTGCTTCTCAGGCTCCTTGGCACAGCTATTTCTCAGACTTGACAGCCTTCTCCTCCCAAACTTTGAAGTTTCTCCTCTCGGCCACTGGCGCACGCATTAATCCAAAAAAGAGGGAACGAAGGAGGCCTTCTTACTTTCTTTCCCGGTGTGAGAAAATGGCAGAGAGTCAACAAACAGAGCTAGAAAGAAGATGTTTACATGGGGCCTACAAGATAATGATGGACCACCTCTTTCTTTGTTCTTTAGAATGAATGGAAAATTGTCTCATTATGTAATAGAAAGGAGCCTAAGATGACATGATGTCCTAGAAGCGGAAAAGTCACACCACTGATCAAAGATGTTTTTGATGCATTGCTGACCAAGGTCATTGTCATGTCATTATGCCATATCCGACGCCAAAAGAAATATCTTCATCTTCTTCTTTATGCAACACGATACATTTTGGATACAACTGCTAGCTTCGTGTTTTGAAAACATTAGCACAACTAGGTTTAGTTGCTGCACTACTAAAGTAGTACTAAAGCTCAATGCAAAGTATCGTCCTTGCTGATAGAGATGCAATACTACCAAATACGTAAAGGAAAATGTATTTGGCTCCCTTTTTTACCTCTCAAGGAACCTAAAGTATTTGGTTAGTAAAGAATGCAATTAGCGCGTGTTTTTGGCATTGTGTGGAACACGTAATAATGGTATTACAGTACAAACTGAACTGTATTTTGCCCTACTACACCTAAGTAAAGACATAAAGAGAAGGCAGTATTTTGCACAAAAATGCAGTGTAGGGTGTGGTATTGTGTCTTTGTGTTACTATATGACTTTATCGCGATTCGCTGTTTGGCGGCGGCGGGGTTAGCAGCTTTTATTACGTACGTATCACAGGATGCATTTAGCTTTCTCAGATCCTAGTACTCGTAGACACAATCAATGTTACTTTATCACAACAAACACGAGATGATGACGTCGAGTATTGCCCTCTGCTGCAAAAGCATGAAGAACTCTAAGGGGGAGGAAAATGTATCGAGGAGGACATGAATTTGTGTGTGTATATGAGTTGCGTGGGGTTGCAGTTGCGGAAAAGATGGCCGACCCTGCACGCCTTTCTAGCAGACTAAAGGGACTTTCCAATGACAGGCTTTCCAAATGTTCGCATATTATCAAGGCTCTGTACAATTGAAAACAGAGGCGAGCAACCCCCCTTTGTATACTCAACCCTTTCACACATTTACAGAAAAATAGCAAAAAAGTTTCATTTTAAAAATAAGCGAGCGAAGCGAGGTTAGGTTCCTTTGGTCCGTCATTTTGCATGCGAAAATTCAAACTTTTTTTAAAGCCAGAAAATTCGGAAAAATTCCACAAAAATATGTCAAATAGATAGAAGTCGCTTTGCTCGCTTCGCTCGCAAATATTGTCTTGTCATGAATGAATGAAGGGCTGTTGAGAAGCAATTGTAACAGTCTTGCAGAGAAAGCCTGTTTCATACTACAAGGGCAGCAGAAGGAGCTTTCGCGCCCCCTTGGAAGCGGCTTCGAACAGCGCTGAAGCTGAAGCTGAAGCCACCGTCGAAGTAGTAAAAAAGAAAGTGAGGGAGAGTAGTAGTAGTTGACGAAGATCAGCAGCACCGCACAGTGAAAATGTGTTTTTCCGTGCATCATTCTGTCAAGATGAGCTTCAAAGCTTCAAACAGAGGCTGATTATCAATGCCTCAATCCTCGCATTACCACAGAGGTCGAATTAACGACCCCGGCCTCGTCTACAATGTCAGAAGACAGCAGGGTTTGGGACCTCCTCTGCAGGCTGGAGGGGGACTCATGGGTCAGCCCAAACCCCAACCTCAGGCTACTAGAGGCCGAATTTCGGGCTCTAATTATAGAAGCCGAAGCACTAGTGATAACAATAGAATAATGAGCCGAAGTGCAACGTCATCTAGCGGCGGAGGCCATTATGCTTCGGCGACCATGGCTTCGCGGTCGCATCAAGTGTCAGCCAGGTCCCTTTCTAGGTCCCATGAGGAGACCAAAATTGTTCATCCTGCTAGAAGTCCAAGCAAAAATAACGGACTTTTGAGACCTCCAAACAGTCCAAGTCGTAATGCTTTAGCAGCTTCAATCACTTCAATTTCACAACAGGTAAAGATTTTAGTGATCCGGAACGGAAGGATAAGAAAGAGGATGATCCGGATTCTGACTTGTAAACTTTCCAAAATCTGTCTCTTATATGCCATCTTCTGAGTACTATTGCACTTTGCATCTCTTGGCTGCTGGTTGTAGAATAGCCAAACAAGACATGATTCTTAGAAGTCAATCTGCATGCATTTGCAAAGTCTACAGGATTTACAAAGGACTTTACAATGCACTCCACGAATTGAAGTGTCTTTAAAGGGTCTTTAAAGGCTGCTGATATATGACAGAACTTGTTAATTAAAGGCCTGAGCTATGAAGTCAAATCAGTAGACCAATATCTCTTATCGATCCAGGTTTTGCAATATGTGCACGACATTATTTTGTTTTGATAGTAAAAAAGGGCCCTGGTATAATAAGCCATAAAAATAACGCCTTCACAACGACGTAAAAGTTAATCACCAGAGCTGCTTTTTTTTGCTACTGCATTTTTAGATTTCCAAAATTCATGAAGCGCGCAAAGGAGAGCCTCGCACAGAGTTGTTTACAATAGCCAGCCAAAAAGTCTAAAAGTGGAACAGAAAAGTTTTTCTCTGACTTCTGCTTGCTTCTCCTAGGAGAGCAAGCCAGCAAGAGTTGCAAAGTGCTAAACTTTGTCAAAAATCCAACCATTTCAATTTTTCAATAGACTTACTACTACTTCTACTTCTGCTGCTGCAAATATGAAACGATCAGATAACATGATGCACAAACTGTAGTATTTGAAAATGCATTGGAAAATCCACGAGAGAACGAGAAGGAAAACGAAAGAAATAGTATTAGTAAGTAGCAACCAGGGGATAACCATCATGATTTCAACCAGCATGAGGTGCTGCAAGCTGAGCAACCAAGAAATTAGAGAAATTTTTCTAAGATCAAATTCCGTAAAAAGCTTCCCCCAATGTGGGATTTGAACCGCGGACCCTTAGGTTCACAGTCCTCTACTCTACCACTGAGCTAAGCTGGTTTGTTGTGAATCGAAGCTCCTTCTTTTTATTTATAAACTCAGCTGAGATTACAAAAATTGTTAGAGGGCGCTAATACGAAATCTCAGAGGTCTCAGAGGTTTATTTAGATTGCTGATTTAGGCTGATGGCGCCGCCTCCCTGGTAGCAACTGAAAAAACCAAAAAAAGTACGTCAGAGCAAAGTTTGGTACATTTCCTGAAGACTGTCTTAGAGGTCTTTAGTCATTATCTGAAGCGTAAGGCAAGAACAATAGGCCATTTTTTTCTTCAGCCATTATGGCAGCAGCAAAGTCCATTGAAGTAGTAGGAGGGCGCGACCTTTAAGGTTGTAGTTGATGGATGGGAAAGTTCTCCTTATTGGATAACGAGAAGTAATGTTTTGCCTCATTGCTTGCAGCAATGCTGACAAGGACCTAGAACTTTGGGAAAATCCTCTTTGCTCTTGTCTTTTTGGTTGACTATGTTATTTTTTTGCAAAACATGCCATTCTTTTTGCATGACAATTGACGAAGGTTTCGTCCACTTCTTCTTTGTTACTAAGCCTTATCAATCGTCTGTTATTTTGGCAAAGTAGTACGTAGCCATATTCTTTTCTCAATAGCTTTAAATTACAGCTGCAATACATATACATTACAAGTCTAAGAAAACGCGAGACACAGCCTGCCTGCTTGATAGAAGTCTGATGGAACTGCAGGTGTTATTTGTTTTTCTTTGCTATGCTTACTAGTAACACATTCAATAAAGTAGGTTGAAGTACAAGGCATCATAAATGTTCTATGTATTTGATCTTTATGGAACCTTTGGATTAGGTATGGATAGTGTGTTGAAGTTACCTGACGTTACTGCTGATGTCCTTCAACTATTGATTTTCTTTAACAAATTGACAAACGTCTGGTAACATAGCAGCAGCAGCAGTTGTACATGCACCAGGAATTAAACTTTTAGACGAAAAAGTAAAGATACCAAAAACTCAATTATCCAGGCATGAATTTAAAGCTAGAGCTAAGCCTAAGGCAACATTGTAATCAAGTCTGACACCACTTGAGGAGAGAGAGTAGAAACTGGCATGGGGCATCAGTAGCATTATGAATAAAGTTGCGTTTTGCTACTGCTACTGCTGCTTTCTTCTGCTTCGTTTTTCCAATATCCCTGCTATTCCGATAGAGTGTTTTTCTCTTTTCTGCTTCTTCCATAGTAGCTCTGTTGCACGTAACATTAGGGGGGTCTGAAGCAGAAAAAAGTAAGCTGAGAGAAAGCTAATATCTTTCAGCTCCTTTTACGGGATTCATCAGTTGCTTCTCTAAGGGTTTTTGCTTTGGTATTACAGTGGTACAGTACTACTATCTCTAAAGCTAGACTCTTGGCCCCAGAACCAAATCTAACAAGAGGGCAACAAAAAATAAAACTAGACCATCTCTTCATCAAGTTAGCTAGAGTAGAGCAGCAAGCTAATCAACTTTTTCTTCAGTAGCTTGTTTTGAAAAGGGCCTAGTTACGTTCAAGAAGGCTTCAGTGGGTCTCAAGGGGCCCTCTTGCAAGAAAAAAAGCAAAACTTTTCCTTCATTTTTTACCCAGGCTATTGATACCTTGTCTACCACTTCTCTAGAGAGCCAAATATTTTCCAATAGACCATTGCTCATTTCTATTGGCAAAATGGACAAACTAGTACAGAGTTACATGTGGTTTTTGTACATAACTTTTGCTAGGTCTTGACATTTATGACTGGTAAATTAGTTTTGTTGAGAGAGACTAGGGGGAAAATCGCATGAAAGGTTTCATGAGTCAGAGAATAATTGATCTGCTAATGCTTGATTGAAGAATCCTTTCTCATCGCAATGGTAGCAAAATCAATCTTATGGTTGATTCACTCCTTGGTTAACCATTCTACTTACCATTATTACAATAGAATAGAGTAGTGTGCATCGAGAAAAGGTGTGCAAAGTGCAAAGGGAAAATCGAAGAGATGTTTGCATTTCGATAAGGATGATTACATATTGTTTTTATACCTTATTTGCTGATGGTGTCCGGTGTCAGAGCCACTCCTACTCGAAAGTTTATGATCTGTTATATGGCTTCACTTATGCCTTACTTCAGTGATAGGACTATAATTTTAAATCTCCTTTTTATTACTTTGCAGGTTCGACTGATGGAACGACGTTTAAACGAAGTAGATTATTCATCGGTTTCACCTTCTTCCGCTACAACCAACAACTCTTCCTCGGTTGCGGAACTGTACCCAACTCATCAGGAATTAAGTGTGACCGAGAAAGATCGGATTATACGAAGTCTAGAATCCGAAGTTGAAGCTCAGGTACTAATCTTTTACAACATATGTTAGACATTCCTCTTCTCCTGAATGACATGACAGCTTGTTTTGAAATCTCGTAAATCAAAGTACAGTTCCTATATCAAACTTCAATTTACAGACAGACTGTATTTTCATAGAGCTGAAATACAGTTGAATATGGTGGGAAAATACCACATTAGTAACTGTATTCCAGCGATATGTCAAGCCTTTTGGCAAAGTAGAACCATAAATTATCATCACCTCGAGTCGCAGCAATAAGTAGACTCTTCGTTACAACAATAGTTAGAAAAGTTTTCTTTTTCATACTTTTCTCCTTTGACGAAAATTCATCTGCACTTATTCTTTACGTAGAGAGTAAAATAAAAAGATCATGAAGATCCACTAAAGTAATTGACTTTTTTTCTGATCTTTAGAGAGCTTTACGTCTTGCTGACGCAAAAGCAGTGGAAGCGAAAGCGGCGCGCATCAAGGATTGGGTTACCAATAAACTTCGTGAATTGGAAGACCAAAATGCTCAACTCAAAGTACAAAATGCCAAGGCCAACGATCAGATGGAATTGCTTCAAAAACGATTGGAACACATACACTTGTCAGGGGCAAGCACCAAAAGTCGACAAAGCAGTATGGCAGAGGTAAATATTGTTAGACATTTTTGCTTGATTTTCAAACACTGTGAAATGCGCTATGCATTTTCATTTATGACTGATGCAATGGTCAAGTTGAACTTTTCAAATCTGGTTGTAGGACGACCATAGAAAAAGTAATACTGGCCCTGGGCCTTGCTTCACACTATTCTAAAAGTCAAATTTTTGTCCAAAAATTCAATTTTGACAAAACCCCAACATTTTCACGAGTTTTTCACCCAAATTTTTTTGACAATTTTTCTCGTGAAATCAAAGTTGTCAACAGNGAGTTTTTCACCCAAATTTTTTTTTGACAATTTTTCTCGTGAATTCAAAGTTGTCAACAGCTAAAAAGTCTAAAACCATAACATTTTCATGAGTTTTTCACCCAAAAAATCGACAATTTTCTCGGGAAATCAAAGTTGAATTTTTGGACAAAAAATGAAGATTTCGAACGTTGTGTGCTTAGCCTTACCGCAATTCCAAATTGTGTAGTGCAAGCAACAGTAGCAAGAAGGCCAAGGGTATATCTGAAAATGCATTTGGGGCCCACATACATTTTCGTTTACTCTTTCTCTACAGCAGGACTCGTCCTTGGGCTCCTTCGAAGGTGATCCTGTGGCCAGTGAAGAATCCCTGACTGACATTGGAATTGCTGTTCCAAAGTCCCATAAAAGGTCCAAGTCCTCTCCACGAGGATGCCGGAATCCTCAAGAGGCCATCACTACAAGGCTTCAAAGCAGGACTCAAGTAAGTTATGATGCTGCTGAAAAAAGTTGCTTTTTCATCCTACTTTACTGCCTGGGGCTTACACCAAATGTTGCCTTTCAAAATCCGGTGGCTTTTTATCATTTTGGGGGTCTTGGACTTCTTCTCCAGTTCCACCAATTAGAAGCCTTTCACCTTTTGATGTTTTTTAGCCACAGTTTCCTCTTTTGCTTGCACAGCAGCAGGAAATGTTTCTCATCTGATCCCAAGGGAACATTTTGTATAAGACGTAGGCTATAAGATTTCGACTGAAAATGCAATTGCAATTGCAGTTTGTAAATTAGAAGACCTGCAGTAGCAACATTGCATTGGAAAAGGGGACTTCTAGGGACATTTTTATTAGTCAAAAAAAGAGGCCTCTGAGGTGTGTTGGCTGCAACTTTAAGGCCTTTCGTGCTGATAGCTTTAGACTGAGGGCTTTATTTTCTTTATTCTAGTTCTATTAGAAAACTTGTTTTTCGGATCCCTTCCTTCGTCTTTCCAACTTGCAAAGCCTTTGCATATATCTCTGCTGCTGCTGCCCTTGAATGTTCCTCTACTCGTCTTCTTGGTCTTCTTCGTGTCTTAGCACAGCAATAAAGAACTTTCTTCAAAGAGAACTTCTAATGTAGAATTTGCCCTTCTTACAGCTTCCTCAACAGGCATGCGAACCAGAAGAAGACAGGAGCTCAGGAAACCTGGAAACCCCAACACCTACTCGACGTCGCATGGCAACCAATGGTAGTGGAGGAGCTGTGTCAAAAGTCAACAACAGAGACTCGCGAGTGGATTCTGGAAGTGTCGATTTAGAAACCCCCCTGGAATTAAGTCCAAAAAGTCCCCTCGAAGTTTTGGATGAGGCACTCAATTCAGTGATGGAGGCAGAAGTTGTCAATCCCATCGCACCTCCTAGGACAAGAAACATTTCAGCCTCCATGAGGTATAGTAAAATATTCTTTGAACTTTTCGTAGCATGTTTCACTGATGTTGAGTAGTTAGATTTCATGTTCGATATCTTATTTTGAATACGAGTTCTCGAGCATAGTAAATCCGATAATAGTCCGTTGTGTGTAGTATCGGATACACCAGTTCTAAATGAAATGAAAACCAAGTGGAATAGCCGCCTTATTCACGAAAAGGCATACTTTAGAACCCTGCAGCAGAGAAGGTTTTTTATTTGATCCTTGTCTGCTATGCTGTCTTTCATCTATAATGCAATAGTGTCTGAGTTGAGAGAGACTTCATTTTTCCAAAACTTCTCGGTCAATTGTGAAAGCATTCTCGTGGAGCATACGAAATATGGTCTCAATCTCATTTGGTATTCAAAGGAGAGAGCATTAAAAAATTCTTTTGTTCTTCGTTCTTGCAGAAGCAATAAAGGCCGTTCTGACTCGGATTGCCTCGGCTCATCTGAGCCTAAAGCCAAGGGAGGAAATGTCCCAGAAAGTAGCAACTTTGATTTACCAGAGCGTCACAAATCACTCCATATGCCTCTGGCTCCTTTGCCCATCACCAAGAAATTGTCTGCAACAGCCAAAAAAGCTCACTTGATGATGTCAGATGAGGTCCATGATTACTCGGAGATTTACACTCCTAGCACAGAAGAAGCGGCATCTAAAGTAGCCAAAGATGAGGCCAGCAGGTAAGACAATGAATGTTTAAGCTAAGAGACCCTTCCAGATGAGTACATCCAATGTAATTGCAGGTCTTTGCCTCCCCCACGACCTCTCCATCGGTATCCCTCTTGGGAGAACCGTATCTACCAAGTAGCCTCTGAGGGCATGAAGGACGCGATATCTACAGGAACTGGAGACTCCATTGATAGCACCAATAATAACAGCTACCGATCGGACATTAATGTGCCAGTCTACGCTACTGTTAAAGGAGTAAGTGGGTCAAGGACTTTGTTATACTACAACACTTTGTTGACAACAACTTTATGATGTTATGTTTTGCTGGCCTCTCGGCTCTTCCTCGCTCTGCTACTAGTACACTAAGACCTCGATAAAGTTGAACTTTTAGGCGGTCAGCTGACTTTATCGCTTGAAATTGAACTTCAATCTTTTGCCAATTTTATTGATTTAACACTTAGGTACTTGTATTTACTTTTACGTCAACTGTATCGAATTTCAACTTCAACGAGGTGTTAGTGTCTACTTTTAGTCACTTTATTGGGAGTAGCTAGACTGCTCTAGAAGCTCTCTCTTGTGTGGCATACTACATTTTAGAAAGTTTCTCAAGTGCTGAGAGTAAAATCTCATCTTGGCAGGCCGGGCAGCTCATGATGATAATACTAATTTCCAATTTGCAGCGAGCCAGCCAGATCCGTTCTGTTCCCTTCACTGGTGACTCTGACTCCGACTCGGATTCAGAAGCAGGTTGCCTTGGCAATGGCGGGGAGTTGAAAAATGCCATCTCCGAAGAGAATTCCTTTTTTACTCGAGGTACACCTTCGCGTATGACGACTACCACCACGGCGACCACCATGACGTCGTCGACCTCGGGGGAGATGTCACTCTCCTCTCCGCGAGGTCTTAAACTGGCTTCTTTTAAGCATCCTAAGCTTTGCACGACTAATAAGGCTTCAACTAACAAATTGGGTAGGATGCAAGTCTGCATCAGGCTGCTTTACTACTATTGCCCCCCTTTGCACACACTGTTCGAAATCTTCATTTTTTGTCCAAAAATTCAACTTTGATTTCCCGAGAAAATTGTCGATTTTTTNGTTGACAACTTTGATTTCACGAGAAAAATTGTCAAAACATTTTTGGTGAAAAACTCGTGAAAATGTTGAGGTTTTGTCAAAATTGAATTTTTGGACAAAAATTTGACTTATCGAACAGTGTGCCTTTGCAGTAGCATGCTAAAAAAAGAAGGCAATATATAGCTTGTACTCCAGAATTCTTTATCAACTCTAACAGAGTTCCTTTATTCTTCTGCTGAACTGAAATACCACCAAATGTGGGCCAAAAGAAATTCTTTAGGGAAAAAGGCAAAACGTGCTTTGCATTGAATATTTGCACGGAGGCAAATGGAGCTCCAAATGAATTGCTTTCTTTTTTTCTCATGCTATTTGGCTTAATGACTTTACTAATCTTACTACCAATTTTCACTTTTAATTTTAGTAGTAAAAATATCCCTCAATCTTGTGATATACATAAATTGTGTTCTAGAATTGGAATCCCAAGCTTTTTAGATTTATGGAAATGCAATCAGAATTTCTTTTCTAGGACACACGTTTTTAAACGACTTGCTAGTTGCTACTGCTTTTGCTTCACATTTTGAAAATTTGCTTTTAAAATTGCTTCACTTCAGCTCATAGTATCATCGTTTGTAAAGTTGTAATGAGTTGGATACTGGATAGCTATTAAAGAACTAGAAAGAAAAAAGTTGCATAGTAACTTATGATACATAGCTGGCCAAAACTTTGAGTGGAGTTGGGGCTCTTTTAATCTTCCTAAAAGTACCATACATTTTATCTACTTGTCCTTTCCATTAGGATAAACAGGACGTTTTTTGCACAAGAGTAAGCATGAAATGTAAAAGTGGAGATCAAGCAGTGCATTTATAAATATTGTTTATTTTGTTTCCACTCAAGCAAGCGATACGATGCATTGATGAAAGTTTATGTCTAGTTCTCCTCGACTCCTCTCTAATGAATTTTTGCTTGTTTTGGCAGAAGCTTCATTCGACTCTGAGATGTCCAATGACTACGCTATCCCGCCAGATGCATCCTCATCATCCTTGGCACCACTTCCCTCAACTCCCAGCAGAATGTTGATGTCCTCCCAGGACACAGTGGCCATCAGCAGTAGTCCACGTAAAGCCTTTAATAATGCAGAAAAGGCCCTGGAAAAGTCCGGCTATCTCACCAAATTGGGCGGAAAAATCAAGTCGTGGCGGAAGCGATACTTTGTGCTCAAAAACGGAACTTTGTCTTACTGGAAATCTCAAGTGAGTTGTGTTTTGCACCGGGCTTGAAGAAACTTCAAAACTTTCTTTCTCGTAGTACTACAAAGTTTATACTACAGTAGACAATCTAACACTCATTGACAAAAGTTCTTCTTCCGGAGGGATTTTCTTTGCAGTATTACATATTATTAAACAGTGCATTGAGAATCTCATAAAAAAAACTGGGCAGATGGCGTTTATGAAATATCTTAACGATTTTGACAATCTTCTCCAATTTTCTTGGAATAAATTGCTCTGATAAAGTATTCTGTACCTAATCGAAAACATGGCAAAAATGAGACATTTTTCTAGTCATTTTCAAACACTATGACCTTATATAAAGGAGGTAGTGTATTTGCAACGTTCAAGCTGGAAAAAGAGGCGAGAATTATGGCCCCTTTTTTTCTGCAGTCACGAGAGCTAAAACAATACACAAGATTCTTAGTAGGGACTTCATTGGTATTCATGGGCTCTTGTCAAAAGAGTGCAACGGCTAAGCTTAACAGTTCTAAAGAGGAGCCTTAGACGATTTTTTAATTGCTTTCACCATGTAGTTCTGCTGGCCTTTAACATACCTTCTTTGTGTGTATTGCAGCATGACGTGCACCGCAAGCCTCAGGGTCTGATTATTTTGGATGAAAAGTGTAGAGTGTCAAGAGCAGATGGAGCCAATACCTTTGAGATTGCTACAGAAGGAAAAACTTACTACTTGACAGCCGACTCGCAACCTTTAATGGAAGACTGGGTCCGCGTTTTGCAAAATGTCGTACAAAGGAACGCATTACGACTTTTGCTTAGCAAAGAAGATGGAATTTCACCCACTTTACAGGTAAGAAAGCAGCTTTATTATGCCTCAAATAAATCTACAGTTTAGTGTGGAATGTTGATAATGGCTTCCCTGAGTAATTCAGCTTCTTCTGAGTCTCTTCCTTTGAGTTCTTCATAGTATTTTTCCCTCCTTCGAGATATGCAGAATTCTTCATAGTTGATTTTGATAGAGTAGAGCACAAATAAAAAGACAATGAAGACGAAGAAGGCAAAAGCAATATGGTCAAATTCCTTGGTTTCCATGTTGATTTTCAAGTGATTGTTTAGCAGGTACATGACGCTATCTTAAATGATGCTAACTAATTAAATTGGTCAGCTGATTATCAACGGCGGACTGACCCATTGGCTAGTCACCAAACCTACCAAATTAAAAGGTCGTAAACTAATTTGTTGTTTTGGTTTCAGGGTTGGCTAACCAAAGTGAAACATGGCCACAACAAAAAAGTCTGGTGCGTGCTAGTAGGCAAAATGTTTGTCTATTTCAAAGGGCCCAATGATCCAAATCCTGCGGGTCAAATCAACATGCGAGACACTCGCGTGGAAGAAGTGGAACACATTTCTTCGGATTCCGACTCTGACGAAATGGTATCAGGATCAGGCAATGTAATCTGCGAAAAGACCAAAGATCCCACAGTGGGCATTTTTCCAAATCACGTCCAACAAGGTCCAACTTATTTGATTTTCAATTCGAAAAACGAGCAAGAACAGTGGCTTTATCATCTGACTGTGGTGTCTGGAGGTGATCCCAAAGCTGGCACAGCTTTTGAACAATTAGTACAAAAATTGATGGAGGAAGATGGAAATCCACATTCTCATATTTGGAAGAATCCATTGATGAGTTACACCAAAGATCCCATTCCCAGTCCTTTGACCACTTTCACTTCTGAAGAGTTGAAAAATGAGGCTTTGAAAATGTTCAAATCCCTACTACTTTTCACTAATGTGATCCTGGATTCTGCGGGCATTGATTACCATGTGATGCTAGCTGGTGATATTTTTCAACAGTGTTTGGAAAATCCAGGACTCCAACAAGAGTTACTATGTGCCCTTTGCAAGCAAACGTCGAGAATAATGACGCAAAGCTCAAAGCACGGGGTGCAGGTAAAAAAGCAACATAGCATCAGACATACACGTGTAAGCTATATTTTCTTTTGTTCTATACAGTCTCTACACAGTGGGTAAAAATCAGTAAAAATGGGGCGAGCTGTTGAGTTATAACTTTTCAACATAGTTTTAACAATCCAGTATTTCATTTCATATTCAGTTTTATTGTTGCACTCCTCAGCTAAGCAGTGCCGAGTCGTGCCGGGTCAGTGTGCCCAGTCAGGCAGTGCTGAGGCGTGCCGGGTTAGTGCGCCCGGCTAGGCAGTGCTGAGCCGTGCCAGTACGTCACCCGGCGCCGCAAATTGAATAGGAATGAAATGGTCTCATTTTTTGATAGTTTTCAAACACTGTGTTGCCACTGTATCTGTCTGAATTCCTACCTTTATTGACTATTCATAAAGGCCGGGCCTTTTGCTTTGTGCTTTTGTAGTACAGAATATTTTGTTTGTACTGTTGTCTATATTGTCTTCTTCTCAAAGAAAGGCCAGCAGCAGACTAACGAAGTTTCACTTGTTTATCTTCCAGTCTTTCCTGATGAATGCTACTCAATTATTCAACTGTGACGGAGCTACTAAATCCCCACCAGGATCCGGTGGCCCTCCCCCTGGAGAAAGACGTCCAGCAAGTCCAAATTTGTCTGTTGGAGGAGCAGACAAATCTAATCCCGCAACTCATGTCTTCATTCAAGGCTGGATGTTGATGGCTGTCGCCGTCTCCATTTTCGTTCCTCGTAGCAGCAAACTGTTATGGTTTTTGCGCAACCATTTCGCCAGAAACAAAGATTCCAAGTATGTATTTCTTCAAGGGAAGACTTGGCCAAAATGCAAGCCGTTTTAACCTCTCATTTATTTTTTGCATTACCTGCATTATCTGTGTAAATATGCGCATTTTTTGCTGTACTATGGTAATCCCCCATGTGCATAGTTTTTGAAACTTTAGTTTGAAAACTACTCAAAATTGTGTCTAGATAAGAATCTATGGAAATTGAGCCATTATGCGTGGAATTTTGTATTGCTTACAAAAGTGCAAAGTGTAATTGCGAGAAAGTTTTGTAAGTAACGAAAATGCTGCTCTCTTTTATTACCCCCGAAAATAAAGGAAGATATTTTATGATGCTAGGCCATTCTTGGTATTACTACCTTGTACTACATTTATTTATTTTTTGCAGAACGGAATGTGGTAAATACGCAGCCTATTGTTCACGAGCATTGGAAAGAGCAGTATTAAATGGTCCCCGAGCTTGTAAACCATCCCGGATGGAAGTCCTATCGATTCTACTGAAGAATCCACATCACCACTCACTTCCTCATGCTTTACCAGTGCATTTTGCCAATGACACTTATCAAGTAGTGGGCTTTGATGGTTCGAGTACCATTGCAGAATTCCTTCACGATTTGAGTCAAGAGCTTGGTTGTCGTGCGGTGGATCAAAGTGGCTTCACTATTTTCAGTGATGATCCACTTGACAAGGACATGTACCATGCCCTTCATTTGGAAGACAAAGTTTGTGATGTCATTTCCAAGTGGGAAACCGCTTTGAGGGAAAAGGGATCGGGCAAGTTTGAAAACAAACGGGTGATTCGCTTTGTCTACCAAAACCGATTGTTTTGGCGCAAAAATGTGGTGGGAGAAGTGGATCGAGAAAGACTTTTGTTTACTTACCAGATCAGCAAACAAATTGTCCAAGGAAAATTCCCTTTGAGTAAAGAATTGGCTTTCGAATTAACTGCATTAATGGCACAGGTAAATAGTATAATTTAAAACTTAGAAAGTAATTTGTTTTTTAAATGTATTTCATTAATAGATCCATTATGGTGACCTGAATTTACCCGAGAAAACGTCCTCATCGTCCTCAAGCGGCGTCAGCTCCGGAGGAAGTTCCCTTGGAGCTCAAAAGCAATCGGCCTCCGAAGCACTCGAAAAGTTTTTCCCGACACGTTACAAGGACGGAGAGGAGCCGGAAATGGAATCATGTCTGATTGAAAAGTGGGCATCCTTGCGAGGCAAATCAGTGCATGATTGTGTCCGAATTTACCTCAATTGCACACGAAAGTGGCAATTTTTCGGAGCCCAACTTTTCAATGTCCAAGTAAGTAATGTACAAAACCACATAAAACTGTCCATATCCACAAGCCAAGGGATTGCACTTTTGTTCAAGGTTATTCGCTTTGCTTACTTAAGACTTTTTCTTTTAATAAAGAAAAGGGCCGCGAAAAGTGCACTCAATATTTTTCTTTTGGGTAGAAATAGAAATAAAGTAAATATTTTTTCAGCTCTTGGAATCAACCTCACTTTTCTTGCAATTGGATGAGATAGCAGCTAACAATGTTTTGTGGATGGCCATTAGCGAAGAGGGAGTTTCAGTGCTGGATCAGCATTCAATGCAGCCTTTGGCTAGGTATTCCTATGACAATGTGGTTACCTTTGGTGGCTGCCAAGAGGATTTCATGCTTGTCATCACCTCCGAAACAGACTCCTCCTCGAATTCTGTCAAAAAATACCATCAGTCAGGAAGCAGTCAAGATAGCTCCGGAACCACTAAGCTGCTGTTTAATGCAGGCAAACCACAGGTATTTTTTATGCATCAAAGCCTCACGAGACACTCATGTTTATAAGCCTAAAATCCCATCTGTATACACTATTCCAAAAGTCCATATATATCCAAAAATATACCTAGATGAAAAGTAACATTTTTGATGTTGATCAAAATCTGGATTTTTTGACTTAAAACTACCGAAAAACACTTTTGGACAAAAATTGGAATTTTAACACAGTGAGTTTTGCATTGGGAATGAATGTTGAAAAACTGTGTTTTTTCAGATTCTGCAAATTACTCTTCTCATCGCGGATTACATGAACATGATGGGTAAAACTGCACCTGGAACATTAAGTTTAACGTCAACACCTGTGCCTACACCAAAGAACCATCAGCGATTGGCTTGTTCACGCTCAAGCTCGAGAGCTCGTGTACTCACTGCGCCTAACACACCAAAGCCTGAACCACGCATCTCATCTAATGATAGGAAAAAGAGGTCTCATATGGAATAATGATGAAGATTCATGCTACACAGCTTCTTCCAGGCTGTGAAGATTCAAAATTACAAACTCCATTAACTGAGCTGTGATGTTGTTCACTATTCGTGGACTATAACTTCAATTTTGTAATGTACAAAAATACAAAACGGAAAATAACAATTTTCATGAGTACTAAATTGGTATTAATTCAATCAATAGTCAATTTTCTCATTAATTTTCAATCAGTCCCTTCACTGGCGAGTGGCGAAGAAGTCATCGATTTTGTAGAGCGTTTATCAGCGCAACGATTACTATTATTTCACGCAACCTCTCAAATCCGCGCGACACTTTACGTTACCAAATCCGGAACAGTTTCGGAACATATTTGCGAAATTAATTTGAGCGGATTATTTCTCTTTTATTTTTCTTAGACTTCAATAAGACATTCATGGTTGGGTGGTATCCGGGCTGGTATACCAAGGTATCATTATTCTTAATTGTTTTACAGATTCGTTCATAATTTTTGTACTACATGATGAAAACTCAAAAGCAAAGATAAAATGCTTGTACCATTACATAAATCTTGAGAGATCAAGTTTCTGCTCAAATAGAGTCCTGTCTCCTGAAGTCAGGAAAGATATGGATCCTTTGCCATAAGGATTCTTCTCGTTTCGTCTCTTGACCGCGTACCCCTGCCGATTGTCACTGAAGGGATGGAAAATGAGCTTACGACTGCCACAATCGTACTCAAACTCATCACATTCTTCAGATTCGGAATTGCTCCGATGACTCTTGTACAAATTACCACCAAAATGCACTTCAATCTCACTATTGTCTCGCACTTCAACGTAGTCTGAATGGCCAAGTTCCACAAAATCCTCTTGGAGTTCGAGCGGGTGCACGGCACGCGCGGGTTCGGTCAGGCAAAGGACTCTGATGTGTGCTGGGTTGTTGGGCTGGCTAACTCGCGAGTTGACCGGCTTGTTGTTGGGGAGCGCGGGTGAGGCGGGCACGGAATCGGACGCCGGATTGCTGGGGTACCGGCGGGCGTAAATATGAAACCGACAGTAGTAGGGAACTTTTAGTGCGTTCTGTAAAAGTAAAAAGATCAAGTTTAGATTTACTATTTGTTGCATCTTCTCTTCTTGGTACTCATTCTTATGCATAGAAAGACTACTACAAATTATAGTGCTGAATATAGAGTAAATGCATTCAGCACACATGAAGATTAATGGTGAACTGCATGTTGGGATCGTAATAGGAGGATGCGCAACTAGCAAATGGAGTCGATGGTAAATGGAGTTTGAGAATTTTCCACGGCTCCTAAACTAGCATAAGGTACTATATTTTTTTACAATGGCTTTACATTTTAGTGTGATTACGCCCAATTGATATTTTCAATTTTTAGGGCTTGACATAAATACAAAATACAAAGTCTAGCAAAAGAAAACACAGATAGTTGATAAATTCGAGCAGAAAACTGTTCTCCAATATCTTACCCTACATATCTATTAGGTATCAAGTATCACCAAATATGTACCAGAGTCAAAATACAAAACCAAAAGGAGGAAATTACTTCTATATTTGCATTTTAAAAAATTGCAACATTGTGTTCTAAGAACTCACGCTACCTTCAATTCATCATACACATATTAAAACGATCGCGAACTCGTTTGAATTGAGAAAGCGACATCTAACCAACTGAGGACTTTTTCGCTATAGTATGTAATGTACTTTGTAAAATTCGACTACTGTACGTAAGATTGAATTTTCTATGTTCTAGTAATTTGGAAATTGCAAATTGAACTTGCCTTGTATATTTGGTCCACGAGACTGATGACATCTGAGCTCATCCAATTTGGACAATGCACAAGCCAAAACGAAGCAGATACTAAGGAAGTGAATTGGACGGTTCCTGGGTACTTGTCTTCGATCGGCTGTATTTGAGGCTGGTTAGGTTTCCTCAGATCCGTAGCAACTGATACATCCCTCTCCATTTCCACTTGTGATACATCCTTGCCTCCCTTCTTTTCCGTAACATGATTCAGACCTAAATCGTTCTTGTTGAGCACCACTGTCATGGGTGTATTATCAGTAACGTCTTCCCAGAAGGCTTTAGCATGATTTCCTGACATTGAGCACACCAGGCGTAACGACATCTCAATCTCACTATTGGTATCAAAATTGTCTCGGGACTTGGGCGAAGGTGGCAAAATTCCTGGTGTATTCGTAGACTTTTTATGAGGATTCACAGTTGCATCGTTGGCACCTAAAATTCAATTCCCAATTTTAAATTGCTTTCTAATAATGCATAGAATATCAATTTATTTTGTTTGTACAAAAATCTTGGCTATTCGCTTTTTAGGGGGTGTTATTGTATGCACTTTTTAATCAAAGTTTGCAAGATTGCTTTTGCATGAAGAAAAAAAAAATCATGACTTCGGCGATTGCGTCTTCTCGCGGCCTTTTTTTTAGTTAACCACACTTTTGTGCAATGTCTTTCAAGTGCGGTTAAACACGCTTACCTCCAAGGTTATGTCCTAATACCGTACAGAAAAATAATAAAAGTATCCAATCTTAGCTCCAGACGTAAATACAAAAAAAGTAATTTCGATAAATAAACAAGACTGAAAATAAATTTTAGTGCTGAGGCTGACCGCGAACATGCATTTCAGGAGAGAAAATCTCAAAGTCAGAACTCGATACAACATTTTGAACTTTCCCGCACTCTTTTAGCGCTGNTCCTAGAATTCGAAAAACCTAACATTTGTCGATTGTTGGCATACAAATTATCGACTTTTAGAGCACGAATTTCAGGAGAAAAAATCTCAAAGTCAGAACTCGATACAACATTTTGAATTTTCCCGCACTTTTTTAGCGCTGATAGGCTTGCCATTTTGCCCGCCAGGCCGCTATTGCTCGACTGCTAGTGCTGAAAAAAGTGCGGGAAAATTCAAAATGTTGTATCGAGTTCTGACTTTGAGATTTTTTCTCCTGAAATTCGTGCTCTAAAAGTCGATAATTTGTATGCCAACAATCGACAAATGTTAGGTTTTTCGAATTCTAGGACCGCGGTGCGCCTTAGCACACTCGCGGTCAGCACTGAAACTAATTTTCAGTCTTGTTTTTTATCTAGAAATTATGAATTATACCTATGGGGTTTTTCGAAGGATCTTTTTTAAGGCTGGTATTGGTGTTCAAATTTTCCTGCTTCCTTCTCAAATATTGGGCACTCATCCGTTCCGGTAAGGGCATGGTGACAGTGATGGCCTTGTGGAATTTTCTCCTCCTCGGTTCAATAGTTACAATAGGACTTACTGCGCCACCTTGAACCATGATTTCCTCAACCGTTTCATCCTCGATAGGCTGCACACTCATGCCCACGTTGACTCGTTTGACGAGCGACCTGAAATTGAAACAACAAAGATTCTCAGATTGGCTTTTACGGCTTGATGAAAATCTAAAAAGCTCACGTAGTAAAACAACTGAGCTTTTTATGTTCTATTCTATTTCATTCAAGGTCAAAAATTCTCATACTCGACTTTCGAACATTACATTTTCCCGAATATAGGAGAGTCCCACATTTCATTCAGCATAAGAACCCGGAAGACCCCATTAGGATCAGTTTTATGAGAGACGCATTTTCACAGTGTTTGAAAAATCACCAAAAAGTCTTATTCTATGTAAATACTAATAATCGTAAGTAAATAGTCGCCTTCGGCTCCTTCTTGCAAGGCCTCCGGCGGACAAGTAAGAGGTTCATAAACGCCATCTAACCAATTTTACATTGAATTAAAATTTTTGAGTGAGACATTTGGGCGGATTTTCAACCACTGTGCAGACTAGAGACGCAATTTGTGATGATAAAGAAAGTGAAAGCATACTTGGGTTTGTGATAAACTTGAGCTTTTGGCACTCGCAGAGAGGCCAAAATGGCTCCCTCCGGACCCACAGTAGCGATATCTTGTCGTGGACGGCTGACGATAGCAAAATATTGGGGAAAGTCTTTTGTCACTATATGGATAACGTTTCGAGGCTGCGGCTGGTCACCGTTTGCCTGTAAATCGGCTGCCAGACCAGGAGGTTGTGGACTGCTGCTTCGAAAAGAGCCTTGATGAAAGGGAGAGGAGGAGGAATGGTGGTTCAATCGGGAGCCAGACCTCGAGTTGCTGCCTTCCAAGTCCTTTTTGGGCACCGGACTTGAATTGGAGGTTGAGGTTGTGGTGGAGGACATGGAAGCAGTGCTTTCATCGATGAATTCCTGTAATACATTATACAACTGATTAGAAAGCAGCTCTGTACATATATTTTCCGCTCCCCAACTTTAGTTAGGGGTAAAATGGAATTCTTGAAATACTTTTTACGAGCTCAGGTGTCTAAGTTCTAAGCTTCTTCCCGCATTGACGCGCAGAACATCGTTAACCAAAAAATCAGAGTCTTGCAAAAATTGTACCTTGAGCGTTTTGTCATCGAGTTTCTCTTGCACATGTTGTGTCCATTTGCCCTTAGAGGCTGAATCACATCTGAGAACGACCACCTCGCGATCACCATCACGTAAGGAGGCCACATGGGGCACCTCTATCAAAACGGGACCCAGAAACTTGGACCCCCGTGGTCCCACCTGCAATAACCTACATGCAAGACCTGAAAAAGAAAGGAAAAGCATATTAGTAATTTTTCGAAAAATGTTCAGTATCTTTTGCTTAGAAAAACTATGTACAGATTCAATAGAGCAGAAAGACGTTCTATGCTTGGCTATGCATCATTTGAAAATGTATTCTATTACTCACCCTCGCCTTCGTTGAGTGTGGGTGGATGTAATAAGGCGTTTTCTCGTATGTATCGACAAGTGATACGCATAGGCTGAGGTGCTGTTTTGGGAGGTATTATCACCTAAAAAATAAAGGCAAAAATAGGCTTTAGTATTCTCGCGACAGAGAATAGTAGTGGTGCATTTTGAAATGGTCACTGCAGCAGAAGAATAATGGGGTAGTTACTTTAGAAAGCCCACACACATACAAAACATCTGAAAATTCTGCATCTGCAGGATCTTCAGCTCCTCTTTTTGGCAGCTGTGCTAATTTTCTGCAGACTTTAGACATCAGATTTTTTTGGCAGCACATAGAGCAAACTTTGGAATAGAGTCTAAAGAAACTTTCCCTTTTAGTGTTGAAAATGTACTTTGCGCAAAATGTAATCTGACAATTTCATCAACCATTTATGGGGATACATAAAATAAAATGTGGTCAGACGGGACGAGAAAAAATGGAAAATCCTTCTGCTGCTGTACTTCATTTCACGGTAGACTCCTTTCTGATGGGATGATGCACAAATATCCTAGAAACCTCTAAAATCTGGCTGATGCACTACTGACTACTACTACAACTATGCTCATCTCGTTGCTCGATGCATCCATCATGATTGACGAGTGAGAGGAGGCGTCGTAGTACAACATCAACGAAGAAACTAACGCAACCATTTCCCTGATTATTCAAGCAAACTGGCAGTTTCTCTCGTGAGCAACAAAAGTGCTTCTCTTAATAGATTTTACGGACAATAGTCGAAAGTTTTACTCAGTTGGTTAGATGTCGCTTTCTCAATTCAAACGAGATTGCGAACATTATATATGTGTTATGATTAATTGAAGGTATCGTAAGTTCTTAGAAAACAACATTGCAAATTTCAAATGCAAAATATTGAGGTAATTTCCTTATTTTGTTTTGGTATTTTGACTTTGGTACATCTGATAGCTATGTAACATAGTAGAGTAAGATGTTGGATGATAATTATCTGCTTATTCTCTTTCCTTCAGCATCTATAACTACTAAAAGAGTGTTTCTCTATCTACTAAGTATCTTAGCCCAAGCTAACATCATTTTTCATTGGGCCTCAATCTAAATAACACCTCATAATTGAAAAGTACCTGCGTAATATGCGCTACAATTAGATTAAGTATTTTTTTTACGGAAAGTTTCATTTCCAAATTGTAGAATATATTTTCCACAACATTTGAATTAAAATTATTTCCCATGGAATTTGATTTCCATTTTCAGATAACTGATCCAAAGCATTTGTACTCTAATTCTAGTAGAGACAGAGACTTACTTTTACGCCAGAGTATCTGCATCCCTTCAAAGATCCTCCTCTGGCATCAACGAGAAAGCTGACCAGGAAATCTTCCCTTCGCAGCGCTGCAGCCTCCTCAGCAGCAGTTTCGTTGTTACTGGGCATCACTAGGCTCCTTAGTTTCGCCTTCCCATTTTGTCCTCCTCCATTCTGTCCTGGATCATCCTGATGATGGCTGCTGTCTAGCAGCTCAGGGTTGCTGCCCGACTCGTCCTCCTCGGCTTCTTCGGACATGTAGTTATTAGCCATAATACCTCTGCTCTCCAAGGGTGAGGAGAGGGAAGATGACGTCCTTGAGGCCTCTAAGGCCCCGTTGCTACCCATCCTCTACAGCAGCCTCCTCTGACTCGGCCTCTAACATAAATCAGATGCACTTTTCTTTTACATCCCCGTAGCATGGGAAGAAACTTCTGCCATCAGCAACCTGGAACGAGAACAGTAACATTTTTCAACCCAGACCTATCTTTCTTTTTAGTTTTTTACTGCTTCTTTCAAGTGCATTTTCCCTTTTAAAATAGGCCTTCGTTCCTGGCCTTTATTGGTGGTGGTGCAGTAAATATAGGGGAGAAATTCATGGGCCTACATAAATGTACTACTAGCAATACATTACTACACTGCGGTTGGTAGTATGCAACTATGCATGTGGGTTACTTACTTACAGTGTTTGAAAATTGTCCAAAAATTCTAATTTTCAAACTTTCACAATTTTGACACTGATTTGTTATAACATAACCACCCACTGACCAAATCAAACTTTCTGGAAATTCTGGCAACTCACGAAAAATTAGAATTTTTAGCTAGTGATTTTCAAACACTGTGTATGTTCCTAAGTCAAAGAAGAAGCTTCTTTATCAGATCCTCATTGAATATTTATAACAAAATCAATTACTGAGGTATATGACAGAAATGATTGATTAAGCTAAAGCCCAAGGAGCAACAGTAGTAGTACAATAATAACCTCGTCCTATTTTTACACAAATTGAGTTGCATTTCTAAAGCTAAATAAAGTTGCCCTGGGGATTTTTTTAGATTGTAGCAGCAGCACTTGAAAGTGGGAAAAGTGCACTTGGTAGTAAATAATAGGGGAGTATATAAAGTATACTAAAGTTCTAATGGCCTTTTTTGACGTGGGGAGGAAGTCATACATTGCCAAAAGATGTTCTTTAGAACTTTGACAGCTTTCGACAGTTGCCCATTTGTTATTAGTCTTTACCTTGTGAATTATGAGCTTCAGGCCTTAGAATCTTGACCTCGAAGGGTTGACGCAAACACTTGACTAATTGATGTCTATTTATAGTCGTGTTTCCCCCTTGATTAGACCCTTCGTGTGTCTTATTTACGAGAAAGTTTTCATGACAAAATGGTCATAAAATCTGCTGCATAATTAGCTTTAGAGTTACTAAGTGTAAACAAACTTTTTTGTTTAAAAACAAAGTGTAAATGAGTAAAAATTCGAAACATTTTAAGGGTTCAACAAAAATGTGACCTGCTAATGCTATTGTGATTATCTTGGAATTTGATTGGAACAGAAAATGAGGGCCTGACATCTCATTTTTCCTTGGCAAGAAGAGAGTTGTGCAATTTGTAAGAGACGTGTCCTGGGCTACAAATGTTGGTGTCGCAGTACCGCAGTACTGTGACAAATTCAGACAAAACTGCGTCGTCATATTGAGGCCAAGTACAAAATACTTACGATTTCTTCTTCGTGAGAGAGTAACTACTTTAGTGCGTGATCAACGCATTTGTATTATTACACGAAAATATGACATTACATTACCACGGAAAAATGAAAACTTTTTCAATGTAAGTACTTTGTATTACAGTTGTATTTTGCTTCTTACATTTTGTATATAATACACTTTTAATTGTTTAGAAATTCAATTTTGAAAAGTTGTTTGGGCATTGTGGCATCCAACAGTAACTTGAAAAGAAGTTCTATGTAAAAAAAAGTTTTGCAAAACTTCAGCTGCTGTTGCCATAAATTACAGTAGCTTCTTGATGGTCGTGAAAGCCCTTTTCTCTTTTCAAAGAGAGGAGCTGCTTTTGAAAACTGGGTAATAAATCGACTTTGGTTGTGACATCCAACAGTAGCTTGAAAAGAAGTTCTATGTAGAAAAAAAAGTTTTGCAAAACTTCAGCTGCTTGCTGTTGCCATAAATTACAGTAGCTTCTTGATGGTGAAAGCCCTTTTCTCTTTTCAAAGAGAGCTGCTTTTGAAAACTGGGTAATAAATCGACTTTGGTAGTACAACAACAAGAATAACTACTAAACGAAGAATGAACGGACCTCGCCACAAAAACAAGGACAACAAAAAAGCTGGCAAGGATATGGTACTACTATATCTTTATCACCTCTTTTCTAATGACAAAAAGGGGGGGCCAGAGCCAAAAGAAAGCAAATGATTGTTTACGGTAGAAAAATGTTTTGTCTACAAACTAAAGCTTTCAGCAAAGTGTGCAGAAGTTCATTTGTTTTCGCTCCCCTTCTTCCTCAAGAACAGAAGTCTATTCTGGCAGAATTTCTATTCTAATCTGTTTCAATTGTATAGAAATGCACTTTTCCATACTGCTTTAGAACCAACTTTCAAAGGCTTCAAAGCCAAAATAGAATGGTAGAAACTTACTTTTATTGTATTTGTAGATGGTTTGGATCATGACTTTTGACATTTGCACTACTGGTTTTGGGACACTATTTTGTTTTAGGGTTGGCTTGCTTGGTGTCGCTGCTACTGCCGTGGTGCACACGTTAAGAGAAGAAGACGAAGGAGAGAAGAAGCAGGAGAAGGCTCCTCTCAGGCGACGAAAGTTTGTGGAAAAGCAAAGAAAAAGTGGAGCGAGTAGTAGTGGGACGATAGCTCTGTATAGTAGCACTGAAAAGCAGCATACTACAGGGTCTGCGCCGCTGAAGTAAGCCTGCTACGTCAGTACCGTACAGAAAGTCTTTTCCTTCTCGGACGAAAGTTCTTCTTGTAGCTTCCCAAGAAAAGAGACCAAAAAAGAGCGCGAAGAGCGCGCTCGAAATAGTATTGTTACAACACCATCATCAATGGATCTTGGGCTTTGCTTCATAAGAATAATTGAAGGAATTAACGTCATCTACGATGATCTTCTATTTGATAGAAAGTTCTATTATGGAAAGTCGCCTCTTTCTAGAAAGGCTTTCCAAAGTCTTGAGCTCTAGCTGACACTTCCTCCGTTCAGAATAAGGCAAAAAATATAAGGGAGCTACTGGCTCTTCTACTACTAATAATATAGCGTGAGCAGCCAGCCTTAAAGGATAAATGGAGATAGGGCTCTCACGAGTTTGCTCTTCTAGTCTCCAGTCGTCGGGTTTTTTTGAGGAATAGTGGTATCACAACAATGAGATCACATGGGAAGAAAAGACCGCATTGCTCCTCTGTTTCTAGAGATCTTTCACTTCTATGAGAGTTTCACAATAATAAATCTTGACTTTTCTAGGGAATCTGAAAAACAGGATAGGATGACAGTTTTCACAGTGTTTTGAAAATCACAGAAAATGTCT